>CAOJBK013518778.1:0-17118 GCA_948294925.1 Codiaeum variegatum
AAATGTGTAAACCCTAGGAGTTTGTGAATCTATCTCTAGCAAACACAACAATCCTATTAAACTCTTGAGTGTTCTAGGTTTAAACCATCTATCTCTAGCAAAGTTTAAACAATATAAACCAACAACACACTTGTAATGAAATTGATTTTCAGATCAATAAATCAAGAGATAAACTTAATGAGAAATCAAATATTCATTGAATAAAAATCGATTAATCCATACAATCAAGTAACACTCGTCTAATCTAGGCAGATAACAACATTTAGTTCATAATCAAAGAAAAAGAATAAGAAAGGGTTAAGAAGTTGTAGAAACCCATGGAGTTCATGATAACTTTAATGGATTTCCACTCAAATCTTCCTTGTTCCAGCTTTAATTCAGTGATGATCTGTGTAAATCCCCTTTAGAAGCCTTCCTTAACTTATTTTCTTTCTCTCCTGATCTATTTTCCAGCTTCCCAAACCTATCTTCTGGTGCATTCTCAATGCCCTTTTATATTTGTGGTAAAAAAGGATTATGTTTCTTTAGGTTTTTGCTGAAAATAGGCTTCCGCAAGTTGGCACGGGTGGCTCCCACGACCCATGCCAATGCCCGTGTGAGTGGGATATAAGGGGTTGAGGGACATTAGCCTGTCACGGTCGGCTACCATGGTCGTGGCACGGACCGTGGGAGGCTATTGCCTTCCCCCAGTGGCCTGCCATGGGTAGCTGCCACAGCCATGGTAGCCAGCGCCCAAGGGCTGATGGCAGGCAGTAGCTTCCCACGGTCCCCGCCACGGTCGTGGCAGCGCCTGTGGCAGGCTACTGCCTCACTTCAGCCTCCCACGGCATGTGCTGCCTTTGGCATGGCCGTGCCAGCAGCCGTGGGAGGTTTTGTCCACCATTTTCGCTCTGTTTTCGCGCATTTTCTTCGTCTTTCAAGCCCGGACTTCAAAATAATTCTTCCTAAGCTTGGATTCCAATTTATTTTTTGAAAACAACTAAAAAACACTTATAACAAACATATCAAACTCAATTTTAAGCACAAAATTATTAAGAAAATAGGGTATAATAATGCATAATTTGTCAATTATCAAAATTCCCCATACTTGAACTTTTGCTCGTCCTCAAGCAAACTTAAAATACTCAGCATAACTTCCAATTTCAATAACAACCCAAGACCCAAAAGAAATTGAAATAACACAAAAGTGCATTTTCATTTAGTTTTCATACTGACTGAGGTTTTTGATTAAACTAAGGACACAGTTAATAAGTTTGGAATCCATAAATAAAAATTGTTTGGTTTTAAAGTAGTTTAATCAACAAATTGAGTAACTAATCTAAAAAACATAGCTTTCATTAAAAAATTCGACCTAAGCATTCCTCGAGTCATTCAATTGATTTTTCTTAGGGGTAAGGAACCCTTTTTTTTTAATACAAACTCATGAGATTGGTATATTTTTATGGGACCCGACTTAGCTAAACCAGACACTAATCTTTTTATGCCAAGGTAAATGCTTTGTGGCCCCGACCCCCGATTACCCAATTAGTCACAGACTTGTTTAGCCGGTTACTAGCACTATTCATGATTTCATTATTTTTAGATATCGCTTTGCCCAATAAGAAACCGGCAGAATATGTAAATAATTTTCAAAGTCCCATTTTATTTTCTTTTCCTTTGACTTTTCTCATGAGCCTACCTTATTTTCAATTTGATTCCATTCCCCAAGAACACCTATCGAAAACTCAAGTACTAACTCTAGTTTTCTAATCTGACTTATGCCAAGAAAAAGACGAGATACTTAATCGTGGCTAAACACCTTAAAACCTAGTCTTGAAAAACATGATGAATGGTATCCTACTTGCGACTACTATATTCAAAGTTTAATAAAAAAAACCAGAGTCCTTATGAAAACAAAAATTTATGTGAATGAAACTAAAAAAAAATCTCCTGATTTCTTTAGAATCTTAGACGTATCTCAAGTGGAAGTTATCTGAAAGTTATTAAACATGCATATAAGCCACATATTACTCCCCCCACACTTAAGTTACACATTGTCCCCAATGTGTGTATATAAATATCGAAATAACACAAAAGTAAAGGAAAAAATACTGCCCTGATGAATTCAGTCATCCATAGTTAAATATCCAAGTATTATAATGAAGCTCCACAAATCAAGGTAAGTCTGGGTTTCATATCGAAATCCCAAAATACTAGATAGCCATCAACACTTTTGTTAACATTGCTTAAAATAAAATTCAAAAGAAAAACAAACACATTAATCTTAATATGAACAAAATTTTGAATAAAAGAAATACTAAAGCAATGTTATTACTAAAGCAGTGGGTTGCCTCTCACCTAACACTTCTATACAGTCGTTTTAGCTGGACGTTAGGTGGGTTTGTCACCCCACATCTTGTGCTTCATCCAAAACTTCATGGCATTTACACTTTCCAAGTCCAAAGCACGACAATTTAATCTTTCCATGAAGTTTTGTATTCAGAAATTTTATGCACGACTCTATAATGGATTTAAGAAGTCTAGCCTATATTTTCTTTTTCTTTTTAACTAGCTTTGGTACTTCCTTGTTTCTTTCAATCTCTTAGAGGTGCAAAATCTCCTTGAATTCAAATGTTTCTTCTCTATCAAAATATAATTTGAGCCTTTGTGTGTTAACTTTGAATTCACCCTTCTCAGGATGACTTAATTCAGTTGCGCCATAGGAAAACACTTCCTTTACGGTAAAAGGGCCAGACCATCGGGATTTTAACTTTCCCGGTAATAATCTAAAGCGAGAGTTATAAAGTAATACCTTATCACTGATCTTAAACTCGCTTCTTTGCTTTATCCTAGCATCATGCCACTTCTTTATCCTCTCCTTATAGGCTCTAGAGTTGTCATAAGCCTGAAGTCGCAACTCCTCAAGCTCATTGAGCTGTAGCCTTTTCTTCACACCTGCAACTTCTAAATCAAAATTAATCTGTTTAATTACCCAGTATGCCTTATGCTCAAGTTCAACGGGTAGGTGACATGCTTTACCATAGACCAGTCTAAAGGGTGTTGTTCCAATCGGGGTCCTATAAGCAGTTCGACAAGCCCATACAGCTCCATCTAATTTTCCTACCCAATTATTTCTATCTCTCTCTATGGACTTTTCTAAGATTCTTTTAATTTTCCAATTGGAATTTTCAACCTGTCCACTTATCTGTGGATGATAGGGGGTTGCCAGTTTGTGGAAGACACCACATCTCTTTAAAAATTTGGCCATTTGTGCATTATAGAAATGTGTTCCTCTATCACTGATTATCTCATTGGGTGTACCAAAGCGACAAAATAATTTCTTTAAGAACTTAACAACCACCCTAGTATCATTTGTGGGTAAAGCTTGTGCCTCTACCCATTTCAACACATAATCAATAGCTACGATAATATATTTGTTACCAAAAGAGTTAGGAAAAGGTCCCATGAAGTCAATCCTCCAAACATCAAAAACCTCACATTCAAGAATACCAGTTTGGGGAACTTCATCATGGGCATAAATGTTACCTGACCTTTGGCATGCATCACATTTCTTACCCATTCACAGCTATCTTTAAATAATGTAGGCCAATAGAATCCGGCCTCCAGCACCTTCTAAGCGGTCCGGTTTGGACCAAAATGCCCTCCGGATACACCTCAATGGCATTGATCTAAAATCTGCATCATTTCCGGCCAAGCCATGCACCGCCGAATTAACATGAAGATCTAATAAAAAATATGTGAACCCTAGGAGTTTGTGAATCTATCTCTAGCAAACACAACAATCCTATTAAACTCTTAAGTGTTCTAGGTTTAAACCATCTATCTCTAGCAAAGTTTAAACAACATAAACCAACAACACATTAGTAATGCAATTGATTTTCAGATCAATAAATCAAGAGATTAACTTAATGAGAAATCAAATATTCACTGAATAAAAATTGATTAATCCATACAATCAAGTAACACTCATCTAATCTAGAAAGGATTAAGAAGTTGTAAAAACCCATGAAGTTCATGATAACTTTAATGGATTTCCACTCAAATCTCCCTTGTTCCAGCTTTAATTCTGAGATGATCTGTGTAAATCTCCTTTAAAAGCCTTCCTTGACTTGTTTTTTGTCTCTCCGGATCTATTTTCCAACCTCTCAAACCTGTCTTCTGATGTGTTCTCAATGCCCTTTTATATTTGAGGTCAAATAGGATTCTGTTTTATTAGGTTTTTGCTAAAAAATATGCTTCCACAAGTTGGCACGGGCAGCTCCCATGGCCCATGCCAATGCCCATGTGAGTGGGCTGCAAGGGATTGAGGGACAGTAGCCTACCATGGTTGGCTGCCACAATCCTAGCATGGACCATGGGAGGCTACTGCCTTCCCCTAGTAGCCTGCCTCGGGCGACTGCCATGGCGCCCAAGGGCTGATGGGTGGCAGTAGCTTCCCATAGTCCCTGCCACGGCCATGGCAACGCCCGTGGCAGGCTACTGCCTCACTCCAGCCTCCCACGACCTATGCTGCCCTTGGTACGGCCGTGCCAGCAGCTGTGGGAGGTGTTATCTACCATTTTCATTTCATTTTCGCACATTTTCTTCGTCTTTCAAGCCCGGACTACAAAATAATTCTTCCTAACCTTAGATTCCAATTTATTTCTTGAAAACAACTGAAAAAACTTAGAACAAACATATCAAACTCATTTTTAAGCATAAAATCGTTAAGAAAATGGGGTATAATATTGCATAATTTGTCAATTATCAGTATGATTCTTTCTCCCATCGCATTGACATTCCATATAATTAATGGTGACATCAGTAAAATTAGGAAAAGTTAACTCTTAGAATTTCTAGAAATATGACCAGATTGTTGACACGAGTGACGTATTGTATTCACATTAGGACCTTTTCTTCCTCCATCTAAAATGTTTTCTCTTCCACCAAACTTGCCTCCATCACCATTGCCATTGCCTATACCATTTGCATAATATCTAATGAATGAGGTGCTACCAAAAGAATAGGAATGACCATAAAAATGAGGAATAGTCAGTGCGTATCCTGGTTCTAAGACAATCTCATTAAGATTATTAGTATTAGAAACTGGTTGTCTAAGAGTCCGAGCCATAGAATTACTAGAATATTTTGATCAACACAAGAATCAGACTTCTTAAAAATAAATGAATTTTCCATTATAGTAGTGAGATAAGTAATAAGTACCAGATGATCTTATTCCAGATCATACTTAGCAGGTTTCAAAAGATTTTTAAGAGTAACCATTGAACAACTAGCTTATGCTCTTATAATGGTTTTAATAGCAGTATATTCAGATGGTAACCCTTCTCAAACACTTATTATGACATCATCAGCTTCAAGATAAACTCCCATAATAGCTAAAGCATCAATGAATTCTTTATCTTTTTGAGATAGACTTTAATAGAATCAATCTCTTTCTTAATTCTATGTAAACTTGCCTTCAATTGAAGAATTTTTTTTTTGTTGGAATAAAAAAACTTAGCTTTCATATTAGCCCACATTTTTTATGCACATAAAATCCCAATAACACATGACATAACTATATTGCTTAGAGTCTGCACTATCATATAGACGAAGAGAAGGGTTACCTATTTTATTTAGTTATTCAGTTAAACCAATGATTCGTTATTGGAGTAGATGGAAACAACCACTATTTCATCTGACATAAGTATTTTTTATTTTCCAATGGATTTTCATCTTTCATTAATGTAATTTTTTTTTATGTAGTGAGTAATAGTTATGGTTACTCGCTGTTCAAGAATTCTTGTTTAGGCAATTCATACCATCCATACATAGTATTTTGATCTAAGATTTCAATTCTTCCATGTTGCAGTAGTAACATATTGTTCCATGTCCAAAATATAGAAGAAACAGGTGTTTCCACAACTCTACCACCCAGTCAATTTTGTTCCACTTAATCCCTATTTCATGGCCACATATCTTTCCGGCTAAGGAATGGGAAACCTTTCTGCTGTTACATGAATCCAATTTTCATTTCATCTGGGAAAAGCCATCCTTTTCTCAATAATGCCTTTGTCATTTGATCCAATAGTGTTTCATTAGATAGGAACAGATTTGATAAATACTAATAACTCTCGGATAGAGTATTAGAACAAAAAAATCCATTAGATAATGAACTATTGGTTCTAAGCCATCTATGGCTATGAATCAATAATTTGAAATGTTTTTCTTGCGTACTCTTGATAAACCAACATTTATATATAGATGTAGGAGGATCTGTTTGGGAAGTAAGAAGCCCCTTTGACATCTCTTCATCTGCAAAGAATTCTCGATGTGAAAACACAGAAACAAAGGGTTGATCTTTGAATAGGAAAAAGAGTGGATATGCAGGATCCAAAATGAATTGGCTAATTCAAAAAAAGCCTTGTTCTTTGGAAGATCTATCTTGTATCTGGTACTGCATGGTTCCACTCTGCAAGAACTCCGAATCATTCTCTTGAAGCCCATCCTCTTCATTATAAATGATCCACTTACCCCGAAATGAACTGGCTCAATAGGAAAATTCCAATTCATTAGGTCTTTCAATACAATAAAATAGAAAACCCCAAGGGTGCCATATTCTAGGAGCCCAAACTATGTGATTGAATAAATCCTCCTCTATCTATTATAGGTCGAGGACTTCTTCTCCTTCCCTTTTTTCAAACTCCGATTCATATTTTTCATAGAGAAATATCTGATCAAGGATAGAACAAGATCCATTTTGTAACATATCCAAGGGACTCTTTGGTAAGGGCCGAAGAAGCAATGTCACTCGATAATTATGAAACGGACTGAAATCTTTTTTGTACGTGAGGATCCCACTAAAGCACCTTCTACTTCTTATAGGCCATTAACTAGATCAGAATCATTCTCAACAAGTCTATAATAAGTGGTCCCATTTTTTTAATCAGGTCCGAGTAGAGACCAAAGGTCTTAAGCAACCAACCCGATAGAATAACTCAAAAGATAAAGAAGTATCGTTAATTTCTTCATGCATGTTCCAAGTTTGAAGTACCATTTGTACAAATAAGAATCCCCTTTATCATGTGATTTCTTCTTCATATAGATAGATATAGGTTATGTGGGGTGATTACTTAGGAATACATTTTGTACAATAACCCATCCTATCTGATAGAAAAGGATCCCATGATCCTGAACCAATCTTACTTGGGATCACAAATCCCAATTTTATCTATGAAGAGCATATCTAATTATATTAGTGTCTATAATTGATTTCTTCTATGTAATACTAATTTATAAGGACTCATCGGTAAGTGCTACAAGATCTCGTACATTGGTTATGGACCCAAATCCATTAGTATGGAACATTTTCTTTTCCAAGTGAAATCCCCTAGTATATGAAAGAGTAAAAAAGTGTTTTCATTGTTGTGGAATAAGAAGCCTTTGTATCTTAATGCATGTATTTAATTTATTCAAAGCTATTAGAGCGGGATCCACTTTTTGGGGAATATGAGTCGAAGCAATAACAAAAAATTTTCTAGTGGAACATCTTTCACAATTCCTAGAGAGATAGTTCACTAATAGACTGAGGGATAAGTAATTTGACTCATTCACATCCAAATCATGAATGTTTGGAATCCATATTATGCAAGGAGACATTGCTTTTTCTAATTCGAATTGAAGGGTGATATAAAATCGGTCTATTTCTGAGATCATATCCATAGTTAGTGCATTTATCCTAGTTAGAAACTCCAGCTTCATATCAAAGTCATGGTTGATATCGTCACTCACATCAATATTGTCACTATCATCACTAGCATCACTATCATCAATAAGAAAGCCCTTAGGCTTATTATCTAGGAAGTTGTTCAAAAATACTGTAATGAAAGGAAGATAGGAGTTTGTCGCTAGGTATTTGACCAAGTAGGATCATCCAGTTCCTATAGAACCTATCACTAAAATACCCCTAGAGGGGGTTAGGGCTAAGCATAGAAATAAGGGTTTTCCATGAAATGGGAGATGAAAACTATTTACCCCACATGAGGTTTGTGAATAAGTGGTTATCTGATAATAAGCAAGGAATATCCATCTTTCTACTAAACAGGGTGTATTGAACTCATAATTCATTAGATACTTTTTATGAATGTCAACTAAGTGTCATAAATAAATTACTCCCGACTCTTCAATCCTTTGATAACCAGAGTCATTCTTTGATAAATGATCACTATGAGTCAGACTCAATAAAATTTGATCAATCTTTTTTTTGTCGTTAAGGTGGAGAACTGAAGCAAGAATACTCTTTCTTTATCATCAATTGAATCATTGTTTGTGACCAAGGATTCTTTTTTATCATCAATCCAATCACTGTTCACATTTTTTTATTTTTCTTATCAATGATAAATCTCTTTACTTGTATGACTTAGATGTCTCATATTTCTCAAAAAAGTGATTCGATTGATGGGATTTGGTATGATACTTATTAGATCAGTGAGATTGATATTCAAAAATTTCTTTTTAGAATGTATTGACTTAACCCCATAAGCAGGACCACCAACCCATAGCATGTTGTCGCTAGAAGCAAAACCCCGCATTTCTTTTGGAAAATCTCCTAATTGTTCCAGAGTAACTAGAAATAGATTCTTTAACCAGAAAGAATTTAGTTCAGATGTAAGATACCTATCAAGAAGTTTTTACAACTCAATCATGTATAATGGAATCATAAAAGATTTTACCTTTTCGAACTCTGTCTATAACTCAGTATAGGCTCGGGAAACAAAGAGAAGATGTGTATGAACGAGATATCCAGCAACAAGAAGAAGGAAAAGGATTGAATAGAGGAACTCTCAAACATTTGGTGATCTCAGATGTGTCAATATCAATGGTGGCTCATTATTTCGATGAATCATTTCTTCAGACAGAAGAAGATTATGTAAACACTTACTCGAAATCTCACTTATTAGATTCCATTATGGAAGACACAATTTTTTCTAAAGAATTCACCATGATATATCTGATCCGTGCATAATATCATGAAAATTGGATACAAATTTTTTACTGCTTCTTAGTATCAGTAATAGGTCCAAAAAGGTATCTAAAAATATCAAATTTAGATATTTGTACTCTGTCGAAGTAAGGAACCATGACATATATGTTTGGAATAGACTCCATTTTTAGAGAATTGAAAAAGCAATATCTCATTGAAAGGTTCTATACATCTTCCCTTTTTGAACAAATTTCTTTAGACAAAGACTCCGTTTTCCCCTCTTTTCGGATGGTAAATATTTCTCAAAAAATGGAGTGTGAATCAAACCCATGTTTGAATTGAAATTGAGATAGTAATACAAGTTCTTCCCTTCTGAGTCTAATAGATTCATATCCGAAAGAGGTTGACAATAAGTTCTTTCAAAAGGGACTCTTTGTCCCTCTATTAGAGGTGTTCCAGAAACGGCAACGATCAAATAAATAGCTCAACGAATGAAGGGATCAGATCAAATTGGAAAATGGAAAGATTTGTACAAGTTATACCTTTCGTTACCACTTTGTGGAAAATCATTAGGCATGAATATGTTAGATTCCTATGACTTGATTGGTGAAATAGTATCTCTCTCCAAAAAAGCATGTTTTTTTTTACCACCACACAGAAAATATTTTGTTGCGAATGAACAAGATATTGAGGAATTGCCCATACGTAAAATCATAATTCTTGATATAGGATTTTTCCACATAAAAAGGGAATCTTTTGTTACAATAGAAATGATGTAGATTATTCAAGAATTAAAGTTGATTTGCTTTATAAAAAGAAGATATGGGATTCAGCCAATTGTCTTGATCATGAGATATCATTGAGAAATAGGAATTCGTGTTATCAAAAGATTTCTTATGATTATTTCTAGTATGGAATGAGTCAATCATCCACTTTGGTATCTTATTAAACAAAAATGGTGATATTGTTTCTCCATTAATAAAAAATTTGATTTTTAGGAAGTATCATGATCATCCAATAAGTAGGCTTTCAATTTTTTTCAAATGAATCATTTGAATACCTATTGGTTTTAACAGGTGATTGCAGAGTTGATCATTCAGAACTTTCAATTCATAGATATGGATTTCGAACCTATGAATAGGGATATTCCTGAAACTCACAAAGAAAAAAGGAAATGACTTAGACAAAAAGAGAAGAAACTTGGAAAAAAAGAAATGAAGTGACTTAGACAAATCTTTTTTGTAAATAACCTCATACCAATCAATTGAATATTGATTAATACGTAATTGATCGAACACTACTTGAAAAAGAAAACATCTCTTCTGCTTAGAAATGAAATGTTTCAAATGCTCCTTGAAATTCTTGCTTCCATTATGCCATTTGTATCTATATGCATTAGGATCCCAATTCATGGATCTCTCTGTTCGAGAAAGAAAAATAAGAGGATTGAACCAGTTCTTCTGACTCTATTTCAAATTTGATAAATGTTGGTTGATCGTATATTTCATTATAGTCTTATAATTCAGAGTATCATTCCCTATTTGATCCCTTTGAATTCCATATTCGAAGTTACGATCGGATCTATTCATTAAAAAGAATTGAGTCAATACATTTCTTATGTACACATAGGTACTATATTGGATTTGCATCAGATTTAGGATCAATTCATATTGATTGATTGCCTCCATTGTGTTGTTGCTAGCAAGTACCATTATTTTTTAATTTTAGATCTTCCAAATCATTCCCGCAGGAGATTCGGACCCATTTTTTTATGGTCCTTCGATAAAACAATTCATTCTCTTCATAAAAAATTTAAGGTAGAACCAATAAAGATTTCTTTTTCAATTTATCCTTAGAGTTGAATATCACATTCAAGAATTGTTTTTGATTCAATCCATAGGAATCAATAAAAAAAAAAGGTAAATCCCTTATGATACGCCAGATCCGGCTCGGTTATTAATAGAGTGAATAGATCTGTCATTTCTTGAAACCGCTCTATTGATTGAAAATCATGGTGTAACATGTATCCCCTTGTTATGATCATGGAACAGATGAAATAAATAAATAAATAATTGATTTTTGTTCAAGAAAGAAATCTTATTGGAACTGTCCATTACCGGTTCATCCTTCAGAACCATATCACATCTTGGATCTGATGAATTAGGATGAATTGAGACGGTATGATAATATTTTGATCATCTGCTTTTCCATTTAAGAAAAACTAATGGTAGCACCTTAGTTCCATCTGTTGCTATAGTTAACTGATGAATACATTTATTTGTACCATCAGCATATCCATAAAAATACCAAGCTTTGAAAAATAGTTCCATTTGAAATAACAAAGTTGCATAATTTGTTCATCTAGAACAATATTAGGTAAGAATTGGAGTACTCACACTAGAATTAAGTACACCACTACCATTCACAACAGACTGATATGTATTATCTACCATGTCTATTAATCACAATCTTGAATCAGATCTACTAAAAAATTACCATATTAGGATGAACTAAAATGAACTAACTAACAATTGTAGTTCATATCTAAGAAAATGAAATGAGATCTTCGAGAAAACAAGTGCAAACTACTACAACAATTACTCTATTTTAATTGCTTCAATTTCGAAGAACTAGGAATAAGAAATGAAACATATTTTAACAAATTGAATCAAGACACTTAGCTCGATTATTTGAGAATTTACATTTATGTAACAAACTACAACTTCTGATACCGTGAAAATGTATATGTTTTATAGAGATTATGAGGAAATAAGAAGAATGAGAAAAGAAGAAGAAGATTTAAAAAGAGAAATGTAATTGATCATTATGAGCTTAGCTTGATTACAATGTACATATATATATGCTCGAGAATAAGAGCTATTCTACATCCTATCCTTTAACTAACTTTTGCTGACTCATACACTAACAATAACAGTATACTTAACAGCATATTAATAGAACACTAACAACATAGCAAACTTAGCTGACTAACTTCAACTCAGTATCAATTGAAAGAAGGCTAAAACTTATTAGAGATATTGAGTTGAGTTGGAGACGAGGGTGTGGTTTCTAAATGAGATTGCTTGAATTTAGAAAATAAAACATTGCATTTTTTATAGTTTCCATTGGATTTATAACTTTATGCTAAAAAACACTTGCATTTCTATTTTTCCAAATGCACCAACACATGAAGGCCATCAGTCTTAGAGAATCAAAATCCTTAAGAGCATAAAAATGATCCAAGACTCCATTCAACCATTATACAAAACTAAAATGCAGGTTAGGATCGTGTTTATAATTTGAAGGGGAGAGTCAAACTATGATGCTTTAAAGTGATGACAAAAAAAGAGCAAATTTTCAATAGATTTTGATTTCTTTTGTCAAGTAGTGCTAGGCTCTCCACGTAATTATAAACAGAGGAACAACTCTTTTTATCTGTTGGAATGAGATTTCTAAGAAATTGGTTACCTATTGATGCGTGTGGGTTTGTCACACTGCTGGATTCTGATCACTCTAGCTGAGTTGGAACAGCCTGCACAGAGAAGATAATGGTCAGGGGTGGCCGGACATGGTGTCCGGCGATAACACTCCGACGCTCAAGTCAGGAATAGATTAAAGTAGGAAAGGTCTCAAGAATGGATCTTAGTTTAGAGTTTGACTTTGCATGTGAACATTACCTTGTATGGACTGTTGAGCATGGTATTTATAGGGTGAAAACCCTGTTGAATGGGACATGTGCCTGCTTCGGATACCTTGCAGTATATCTCTCCATGAGGCCAGCAACACCTGTCTTTTGTGGACCCGAACCACTGAAGGCTAAATAGGACAAATCTTGTTGAGTGCTGGGGTTCAGATAAAACCAGAGTGCTCTAAGATTTAGCCAGATTTTGAGCAGATAGTTGGGACCGAATTAGGCTAATGTTAAGCGGTGTTACCTATGTTCTGTGAAGCAATGCCTCCACTATGAAATTTCAACAACACGTCGCCATTATTCAAAAACCCCAACACCTCTGATCTCCCACTATAGTGTTTGCCCACTGTTCCTAACTTCACACATGACGCCACTACTCCATGCTCTTTTATCACCCACATATGATACTTCTGATCATCATTCCAATATCGATAGATAGCAGCAACTGACGATTCCCCACATACCTTAACAGTCAAATTGCTAAATGAAGCATCTGCCAAACATTCTGGCAACATAATCTCATGAAACGTCTCATCAAACATAACCTTCTTCGTTAATTTGGCCTAAAAAAATATTAGCAAATAGATGTTTGTTTTTTGAGTTATCTAGGTGCTTTTGTAGCTATTATTTTAATGAGAAACTCTAAATTATTATGTTATCTAACAAAATCGCCTGAAGCGATAAATTTTGCGGTGGGGGTGGGTGGCAAGATCAACAGCTTGTCCATCGCTAACAATTTCATTGAAATGGAAATGGACTAAAGAAACCATAGTTTGTACAATTTGTCTACAATATAAATTTTAAATAATTTATTTTATCTACAATAATTAAAAATATTTAAAAAGTTTAAAAATATATATATAATCAAATATCAAAATATTTTTTAAAAAATATCTTTTGTGATAATATTTTAATTTATTTTTAATCAAATATTTTTTTTAATATTTTAGTTCATAATAATTATTTTATTTAAATACTTATTGCTATTTATATTTAAATTATATTAAATGCATAAAATTATTAATATATGCATATCAGAATATAATTATATGATAATATATTAAAATTAATTTAAAAAATAAATATTTATTTTATTAAAATATACAAATTATATCCTTTCTCTTTGCATTTTTATTTTACGTACAAATAAAATGTTTTTACTTTAAAACATTAAATGCTTATAAATAAACATAGTTATACATATACAAATATCATAAATATATATTATAAATAATTAATAATAATTATTAAAATTATTTAAAATAATAATTATATAACTATTAATTTTTTAAGAGATACATAACTATTAATTTGAATATTCTTTGATTAGATAGAAAAAAATGAAAAGTAATTTTAAATTAAAATTAGTATATGGAAGGTTCAAACAAATTGATATAATATCTTTTTTATTTGATGAATCTAAGAAAAAAATAAACTCATTCTTTTCAAATCTCCTCCTTGGAACAGGAGGTCTCCATCTAAATTTAATATTTAATTTATATCATTTTTTATGATTTTGATTATGTTTTAACGTTGATTGTTTCAATTTAATATTCTATTTTATTTTTCAATCAAAACATAATTTAATTTCCAACCTTTAGTGAAAAAAAAGTACTAACAATTTTATTGATTTTTATAAAATGTAAAATGATACTATAAGTTTACAAATAAATAAGGATTTTAGATTACAAAATGAATAATAGTAATTTAAAATTTAACATTTGTAACTCATAAATACTATAATTTTATAACATATTAAATACTCATAATAATCATTAATAACTTTTTAAATTATTATAATATACTCCCTTCATTCTGAAATAAGTAATCATTACGTTTATAAATTACAAAGGTTGACCTTCAATTATTTTTAAAATACATTAGTAACAAATTATAAAAAAATAATCTTATGAAATTACAGCATTCGTATATTTTTTATATTATAATTTTAAATATTTTTTTTATAAATTCATTTTTGGTACTTAGGTACGAAAATGGTCACTTATTTGAGAATGGATTGAGTATGTATGTACAATTCATAACACATTAAATATAATTACAATTTATTAAGAAAATAATACAAAAATATATAAGAGAATCACGAGAATGTGACATGTGACAGGCTTATGGAAAACATGGTATGCTATATATATATACTTGCTTCATGTTCGTATTATGCACGGTTATTCATATTTATATAATATTATAATTTATAATATATAAATTATATATATAATATTTTTACACTTAATTATAAAAATCATTAATGAATGTATATAATGAAATATCATATAATTCACTTAAATTTTATCTTTTTAATTTTTTTATAATAATTTTAATTTTTTCATAGGTAAATATTTTAATTTATAATGGTATATTATTGTTAATACTATGATACTCATAATGATATAATATTAATGGTATAGGAGAAAAATATTTGATATGTACAAATGATACAATATTTAAAATTAACTAAAAAAAATTATTATTTTTGCTCTCTAAATTGATTATTTTTCTTAAAAATAACATTTTAATTTGATTATAAATTTTATTCATATTTAGCAAAAAAGAATGGTACAATTTAATTTTTAGCCAAAAGAACAAATAGTAAATCATAAACAATTGCTTAGACTCTATCCCTTCTAGTATGGACGCACATCCATTTTAGCATCCTCATTTTCGTCACTCTAAGCTTAGAGACTTATTGTGTTTTTATAGCCCAACATTCACTCCCCTACATCATAGCGGCTCTCATCGCAGTGCAATAAAATTTTCCTTTTAGTTTATGTGGAATCTTTTAATCACATAATACTCCGGAAACACTCCTCCATTTTATCCACCCCGCTTTGATCCAATGAGCAACATACTCCTCACAACCCCCATCATCTTGCAATATAGATCCTAAGTATCTGAAATGTGTGCTTTTAGATATGGCAAAGCCTCCTAAACACACGCCCATCTGCTCCTTCCTACTATCTTCACTAAATTTACAATGCATATATTCAGTCTTCTTTCTACTAATTTTAAAGTCTTTCGTCTCCATTGCTCTAGCTTCTCCTCAACTCTTTCTCGAGTCTCATCTATGAGCACTATATCATCCACAAACATCATACACCAATGGATTTTCTCTTGTATGCCCTTTGTCAGTTCATCCATAACAATAGTGAAAAGATAAGGGCTTAAAGTTGATCCTTGATGTAATTCGTTCGTGATAGGAAAGTCTCTTGTATAACTTCTGGCTGTACGTACACTATTAATCGCCCCATCATACATATCTTTAATTACCTGAATGTATCTAACTGATATATTCTTACGCTCGAGAGCCCACCATAAAACATCTTGTGGCACTCTATTATACGATTTTTCTAGATCGATAAACACCATGTGTAGATCTTTTTTCATCTTCCGATACTTCTCCATCAGACTTCTAATAAGAAAGATTGCTTCCATAAGGGATCTTCCAGGCATAAAGCAAATTGGTTAGCCTTGATAGATGTGCAACTCCAATACGTTGCTCTATAACTCTCTCTCATAGCTTCATGGTATGACTCATGAGTTTTATCCCTCTATAATTTGAGCAATTTTAAATATCTCCTTTATTCTTGAATATTGGAACTATAATACTGAAGGGCGAATACAGAGTCGTGCAGTGCAAGCCTGAAATGCTGTCTAGAATTGGACAACAATTCTGTATGAACAATAACTTTTTTTTTTTTACAAAAATCCGATAATACTAGGTTTTTGGTTTTCAAAACTTTTATGAAACATTTGCCATTCAAAAACACTTTTGACATGGTTTGGTTTAGATATTCATTAAACTCTTTAACAAATAAGTAAACCCAAAATGGACCCATATTCAAAATCAAGGATCTATCCAATTATTGTGCAAAACACAATAGAAACGAAGAAGGGTTAGAATGATGAAATACCTCAACTCCCCTTTTAGTTTAGCTCCTCAAGTGCGAAGCCTCTAGTTTGACTCGCACCAAAGCTATCCCTTAGCTTGTGTCTCCTTTCCTCCTTGAAGAAACTTGAATCCTCTCTTGGTTGCCCAATTTGTTGGTTCTTGCTTCTTGCTTGAGAACTTGAGACCTTAGGGATCTGTTTGGACTTTGATGAACACACACACTCCTTCTCAAAGGATATGGAAGAAGATATTATGGATGAAGAACTCTTCTGCAAAAATAAACTCTTTCTCTTAAAGATTGTGTGTTGATTTGAACTTTCTCTCTCTAACTTCAATGAAGAAGAAGATGAATAGTAGTAAGTTCAAATCTTATCTTCCAAAAGATGACAACCACTCCTATATATAGGTCCATACTTCATCCATTTAATGTCACTTAACTAAAGTGATAATTAGTGGTGAAGATGGTTACATGTGCTAGTGTTCTATTGGCTAAATGACTAAGTAATTAGTCAATTAGTCAATATAATTAGCACAAGTAATTAGTAGGAATCATCTTTG
>CAOJBK013518937.1:0-11305 GCA_948294925.1 Codiaeum variegatum
TGAAGATGGGCATTTTAAACTTTGGAGGTAGCCTTACATGGAGGAATGGACTGAAGGAATTAACATTAATCATTCGTTCCTTTTTCTTGATAGCATCGTGGGTTTTATGCATTTTCTCATACTTCTCCATTATGTTTTTCAACAAAGAATGATCTTGGGCCCCCTTTTGGAAAGCATTCGCGATATGGGCAGTTGGGGTGATGCCCCCATGGTCAGCTTGTGTGAGGATGGCAATTCCACAGTCAGTTTGTAGAGGTAGGATAACCATGTCTTAAGAGACTGGTTATTTTTCAGAATTGGATGATATAGATGCATGGTGGGCTGGCTGAATGCCAACTTAGGCCATCATGGCTTGGATTTTACCTAGGATTAGAGGTTAAAATTTCTTCTTGCTTTTTGATAGCCTTATTTTGTTTCCTTAGGATTTCAGCCAGTAGAGTAGCAATGTCGGTTGGTGGAGCATTAGGATCAGCAACAATGGGTTGGGAGAATTTTTTATGTTAGACATGGTTACCTTTAGGGTAGACAAAGGAAAAAAAAAAGAGGTTATCAACAATTTGACATAGTCACAACAGACTTGGTTCAAAGACATGACTCAGAGTAGTGTTTGATTTTGGCCTTTTAGAAAGAATTTGACCTTATTCAGGTTTGTGATGGCATGATGCATGCGTTTGTGTATGCATAAATGAAAAATGCTTTCATGATGATAAATAATAAGAGTTTTAGGGTTTATAGGACCTAGGGTCCACTCTAATCATTACATGAAAACTTGGTGGTTTAAAGGTTCCCCATCGGTGAAAGGTATCGACAAACTTAACCATAAGAACCGATGAGGCTTGAGTGGGTCAAACGGATATATGTACCTCATTATTCCAACTGAAAAGATCAGCTGAGGTGCCCTGGAGTTGGATGATTTTACTATCGGTGAAGCAGTCCTAAGGAACGAAGCTCACTCGATGCTACTCTCTATCTGGGTTTTCCTAGAATAAAGGAGCATAGGAAGTGATGCATGATAACTTACTTTCACATGTTTCAGGTCAAAATTTTGTTTTAAGAAAGTAACCCACTTATTTTTTGGTCAGTTTTATCAAACGTCCCCAGTAGAGTCGCCAGCTGTGTGGTCCCGCCTGAACGACCCATGAGATTTCCTTAAAGGATTGTGCCTGCGGACCTTCTTACAAGGCCCAAAGAAAACCTTCCAGATTGCACCCATCCTGGCATCGCGGATTTGTCAACAGTGTATGCCCGAGAGCTTACACTCAACATGTAAATGTAAACAAAAACCTAATTGGCTTTAGTATATATGTTCTTTAAATGAAAACATTCCTTATATTAAATGTATATATGTCCCTTAAGTATTATGTAAGGAATCTATTCTCAAAGAGTATGAGAATATGAGTGACAAATTTCCCTTTACAAAAATGCTTTAAAGGTTATTCATAGTCATAGGATTATTGGTAAGGATGTCATTAATCTAGAAGACCATCACCTCTGTTGTCATCCATGATGAGTATTAGATACTTATTGGTATGGAGGTAGTGAGTCTCATTCTACAAACATTTGATATCGTGGCAACACGTGAGCACAATCATGAGATGAATATGTTTAACAATCACGTTAGATGATAGATACATGGGTCATTACCTACTAGTCAACATCACATCATCTAGATCATGATTATGGATATAATCCTTAGAATTGAGGTGAAATGTTATCTGGCATATTGGTGGCTATGGTTTGTTACTGCTTACATATCGATGCTAGTCATGTATTTATATATGTCATGTGGTAGCCATAACCAGTGGTATATTGGGATAAGTGTTTAACCAAGAAAGGATTCATTAACTTGGGTAACCAAGGAATCCTATGACTTCTAGTTGTTCTTGATATGCAAATCCCTGGCCAGGGTTTATAAGGTTAACTAGAAAGAGTTTCTAGTAGGAACCGATTTATTAAGAACTTACACCGTATAGAGGTCATATGATCTAGCACATAGGGTTTGACTTCTTCTATGACCCTAACTAAGATTAGGAATCCATAATGAAGTGATTTGAGTGCACAATAATTATGATCAAGGGGTCCATGCAAATGTCAGGATATGATCACCGACATTCGTTTTCTAATTAGGTAGTCATGGCATGGAATGCTAGACATCAACCATGACTTATGGGACTAAGTGTGGAATTAGGTTAACACACTTGGTGGGAAGAAAAGAATTTTCCTTATCCCATTGCTAATTAGAACATTAACCTAGTAAGTCACATACCAAATGGTGATTCCCATTAGCTTGTATGTATCATATTAATGTTAATTAAAGAGTTTAATTAATTGTTAATGATGATAAAATTGAATATGTAATTAAATTTACAAGGATACTAGCATGTCTTGATGTTCAATTCACAAAAAGAAATTTTCAATTATGTCTTAGTTTGTATGAGATATAAATGGGTATGACTAATTGAAATGGTTTTGGACTAACAGATAAAATAATTATGAGATGTTAGCTTAATCCATATGAGAAGTGGTTAATTAAGGTTTAAAGATGATTCCTACTAATTATGGTCTTAATCTTGTTGATTAATTGACTAATCATAGTCAATAAGTCAACAAGACACAATTCTTCTTTTTCTTCCTTAATGTAAGGTAAAGGAAAAGAGTGGGTGTGGACTATAAAAGGAGCCATAGTTTCATATTTTTTCCTAAGAAAGATGATATAATCATTATTCATCATCTTCTTCCTCTATCATCTTCTCTAAGAGTTAGAGAGGGAAGCTCTCTAAGAGTTAGAGAGAGAAAGCTTCATATTCATACCAAATTATAAGAGTAAGCTTGTTTTGAAGAATAATTTTTCAAATACAAACTCATCTTTAATTAACCTTTGAGAAAGGAGTTTAGAGAAGCATTTAAGTCCAAATACATCCTTAAGTCTCAAGTTCTCAAGTAAAGGAGCAAGAATCAAATATTTGGGTAACCAATGAGAAAAGATTCAAGCTTCTTGAAGAGAACTAGGGAATAAGCTTTTGGTAAAAGTTAGGTATGTTTCAAGCTAGAGGCTTCGCACTTGAGGAGCTTAATAAAGAGCGAGAGGTATTTTTATTTCAAACCTTTCTTTGTTCAACTTGTGTTTTGCACTCAATTGGTGAGATTATTAATGGTTGAAGGTATGAGTTCTTTCATATGTTACGACATTAGTAAAAGAGTTTGATAAATGATTAAACCCTCTATGTCAAAAGAGTTTTGACATAGAATTTATTTTCAAAGTGTTTGAAAATTTCAAAGGATTTTGTTAAAAGAGTTTTGACAAAATGATTTTACTCAAACCATAGGTTAGGGAAAAGTTTCAAAGAGTTTGAAATATTGCTTAACCTAGTTATTGTTAAAAGAGTTTTAACAAAGTTTAGTTTTCAAAAAAGTTTTGAAAATCGAAATTTGAATCTCCTTTACCGAGGGGATCAACATTCCCACTTTTAGCTTTCGCTGCGTGGCTCGTACATTTCACCCTTCAACTGGTATCGGAGACACCCAATTTGTTATGTAAAACCAAGGTTGTGTTGGTGTGTTATTTGGAGACAAATGTTGTGAAATCATGTGTCACGGTCTACTGCCACAGCCCGTGAGAGCTGTCACATCCCATGAGAGAGATCGTGGGAATTGATTTCAAATGGTTTAGAGAAGCAATAGCTTCTCACGGTCTGTGTCACGACCCGTGACACAGCCCATGAGAAGATTCTGTCATTTGTGATTGAGGACAGAAGCTTCTCACGGCCTGTGTCATAGCTCGTGAGTAGAATTCTACCCCTCGAGGCCTGTGTCACGACCCGTGAGAGGACACTACCTTATAACAATTTCTCAAAGTGTTTGGGATTTTTTCTAAGCCTTCAAGTAATGTTTCTAATAGGCATATTTGGACTTCAAAGTAATGAATATGAGATATTCAAGTTTTGGAAGAGTTCTAAAAGGTTGAAGTACCAAAACATATGCCTAATGTATAAGAGTTATATATTTTTTTAAAGTATTTTTAATGGTGTGAATGGGTGATCATGGACTTTTAACTTAACAATTAAATTTGTGGGGTTGTAATATTTTTTTATTATAATAGGGATTGTAATTAAGAGTTAATTACTATATTAGGATTTCAAATTCATTGAGCCTAAGGGCAATCTTTTCTTTGTAATCTCGCCTTGGTATGCCAAGGATACGTATGTACACATGAGATGAGGAGATGCAAGAGCAAAAGAGGGTTCAACCCATAAAGATGCCTAGAGGGAGCATAAAGATGAGAGTAAGCTTAGAATGCTTGTAATTTGATAACCTAAAACCCTTACTCATTCCTTGTGGCTACGAATTGAGGCCTTAAGTCCATAATAATGCCTATGTGTATAATTGTCCATTTTATTAAAATATATATATGAGATATTTATTATGCATGAGATGTATGTAAAATGGATAATGTGCAAAGTGAGACTTAATTAATAAGACCCAAAAATCTTCCAAAGTTTTATATTAAGTTATGGCTCTCCATTAGAGCAATGAAACTTGGAAACATGTTTCTGAACTTATTTTCTTGAATTCATTGTATAGCATGAGATGTTATGAGTATGAGATACATTGTGTGTCAATAACGACAATGTGCACTTGAGCCATGCGATGTTCAAATCGTCATACTCACTGGTCCAATGGGTTTAACTTAACTAATGTGAAAGGTTAATAACGGCAATGTGCACCTGAGGTTGGAAGCATTAGGATCCAAATAGATTGAATATCACATGAGATGTGATGAATAAGAGTTTTTCACTTACTAGAATCAATCCCAATATAGAGAATGTGCATTATGAGGGAATTGATTAACAAGATTTGTTCATTTGCAAGATTTCAATCGACCCACTAGAGATTCACCCTAATGGAATCTTCATTTCCTATTTTTGAACTGTAGGATTCTCTAAGTTAGTGGGAGTACTATCTTAATTAAAGACCAAATCAAATAGTAGATTTTCATTTCACATAAAATAAAAACAATCTTATTATTTTCAGTTATTAGTTTGATAACATGAACGAATCCTGTCTACCAAATAAGCATAACTAATGAATAAATTTCATAGGACCAAACTATATGGATTGGTTGGGAACCTATAATTTGTCCTAACTTATGAGATAAGTATGGATAAAGAAATCCACATAGGAAGCTTCTCACATAGCAAAGAAAGAGTTCCCATTGCTTTGGGATATTAGAAGTACATTATCAAAGGTATTTAGAATACTTTGAGGATAATAGCAAGAACAAGAGATTAATGAACCTTAAAAAAGGGACAATTTTTAATTGTTCTACTTTTAATATTCCATATATAGTTCATTACTATAAAGTTTGGAGAGAATGAGAATTAATTCAATTATTGGAACAAGTGTTGAAGGGCAATTGGATTAAACCCTATTGATATGAGATATCATGTTTTGTTAAAAAAAATAATTTTTCATGTACCTAATGTCATTAAAACATTATTTCTTAAACTAGTATAACTAGTATGAGTTCTAAACTCAGACTTTAAGAAATATGTCTCGATTAGCGCAATAGAGTTATTGACATGGTTTATACTTAATTGTATCTATTATAAGATAATGGAACAACAAAACATTTCTAAGCTTAAGTAATATTAATGCAATGGTTAAAACCTAATTCTAATTTGGAAATTAATTTAGCCTCTTAGAATAAGGTCATTTAGCTAAAGATAAAAATTCTAAGGTTAGAGAACATAGGGATCCTAAATAGGATGTGAACCTACTCTGATTTATGAATCTTACATCAAAGGAAAAAGTTACTAGATCACCCTTTGTTAGACAAAGTGGAAGAGCAAAATGAAATTTTGAATTCATACATGAGATGTATGTGATCTATTTAGAGAAATGGATTAAGGAGGGTATCTATGCTTCATCTTATTTACAAATGATCTTTTAAGATTAGGGTATGTTTATTTGATGAACTTCATTTCATCTCATTTACAGATGATCTTTAAATATTAGAGCATGTTTATTTGATGAAATATAGACATGAGTTGTTTGAAGAGTTTAAATGATTCATGAATGAAGTTGAATAACACACATCTAAAGATATTGAAACCATCGATGACATCGAGGAAGTAAATATTTTAGAACGGAGTTTAAAAACTTCTAAAAGACAAATGGCATAATATTAAATATCCCTTTTGGAATGCCATATCCAAATGGTATGTTTAAAAGAGATCGTAACCTATGAGATAAGGTACAATTATTAATGAACTATAAATGTTTACAAATTTCTTGATTAAGAATAGCAAGTGAAGTAGCTCCCTACATCTTTAATAGAATTTCATCCTTATTTATTTCTATAAATTCATATGAGATATGGTACACTAACAAGTCTTAAGTCTGTTAAAATTTTCAGTGTTAGATCACATTAAAAGGCAAAGAAACAAGGCAACATGATGAGAAATCTATTAAAGAATGGTTTGTTGGATATCCTAAAGGCATTTTAGGATTCTATCATTATCTTTTAAAGGCAAAAAAGTGTTGTTAGCCAGGTTATCCTTTTCTTGAGAAATAATTTCTTTAAGAGAATGGCATAGATAAGAAGATAATTGATGCACAAAAGGCAACGCCAGGGGTTTTAAAATTTATAATGCTCGATGACTAATTCTACCCTGGCTTTAGGCAAGTGCACCTATCATTTGGGTAGTATAGCAGTAACAAGGTCGATCCACAGGGACACCGATGCAAGTACCAGCTCAAACTTAAATCATTATCTAGTTCACAATTAACATTTGTTTTAAGAACTGAAAACTAAAATTCTAATTACCAACTAATTCCTAGAAAGATAAATTCAAGCACATGAAAGATTAAGGATGAGACAAATAAGAAATAAAGCATCTACCTAGACTTTGATTCTTATTTGAATATATTGCATAGATAACCAATAGCTCAATGAAAATTCAAGGTAATTAACAAGTGGATTTTCTCAAAAATTAGGTTTAAATCTTTCTCAAATAATTAAAATCCTAATTTTTAAGTAATATGAAGGGAATCTCTTCTCAATCCTATTTAATTAGAAACAGCATGAAGAACAAGTGAAATTAAGCATTATCCTAGGAGTCTATACTTCTATCTCTAGCAAGAATAGCAAACCTAATTAATTTTGAGTGTTCAAAACCTAAATTTTCTATCTCTAGCAAAGAATAGGCAACATCACTCATCCACAAGCATGGAATTGAAGATGAAAAGCACACAATATAAATCAAAATCAATACTTGAATAAAAATCTAAAAATTCATTGAGGAAAATAGTCAATAAATACATATAAACATCAAATACTCATCTAATATAGGTACATTAAATGAGTTCAGTTCATAATAACAAGAAAAGAATAAGAAATTAGCTAGAAAAGGAAATAAACCAAAGAACACATGATGAACACTAGCTCAGTCCTTGAATTCCAATGATAATCTTGCTTAATCTTACCTCCAATTCTGTTTCTCCACCTCTAATTTGATCATTGATCTGCAAATCCTTAATTCTTGACGGCTCTCTAGCTTTTTGGGTGAACCCTAGATCTAAGAACCCAAGAAAAGACAAGCCTCTCCAGAGAGAGCCTCTAAGAGAGAGAGCCTCTTTTTCTGATCTAAATGATATTCTTTTATAGTTCTTTAAGCCTCATTAGGGTTTAAATAGGTTTCAAGCATGGATTGGCCAATTTTGCCAAGTCAGCATAAGTTAGATTGGTACCCAGAATTAGAAATTTGAATTTTGAGCAAATTTTAGATATCTAGATGAAAGAATTAGACTTTGTGGTCCTCTTTAAAGTATTAGATCTTTCTCCTATCTTTCAAAAGGTACCTGAATCACTTTAATTGGAGTTCTATAGCTTGATTTAATCTCAAAATACTGAGATAGGGTCAAACCAGCCAGAATTTCACAGATTGGACAGTGAGCTCTCACGAGCTCCATCATAGCCCGTGATGGGGACCATGAGAAGATCATGTTTCTCTTTTTTTTAAGTATTTCTCATGGGTTGGCTCACAGGCAATGAGCTAAACCATGGGGCATCTCCAGAGCTTGATTTTTTGCTCCATTTTGACACATTTTCTTCGTCTTTCGAGCCTGAACCTTGAAGTAGTTCCTTTGAGCTCTAGAATTCAATTGATTACTTAGAAATTACTAAAAACCACTAGGAAAAACACATTAAATTCAATTTAACAGTAAAATTATCAAGAATATGGGGTAAAACAATGTATAATTTGCTAGTTATCAATAATATAGGATGAGCTATCATCCAGAGAGATCCAACAAAATGGTCAAGTAAAATTGATCAACCCTGTGAATAAATTTTTTCTAGTTAATGATGTATCCACACAAAAATACCTTGAAGACTTAGTAGTGTATCTCACCTATCGGAGAAAAATAGGTTTCTTCATATAAATGTACAAGAGTTGTTCATTTATGAAGAAGTTGATCAAGAGTTGATCTTACTGGAATTGAGGAAATTATATGAGATATAGATTCTTCAAAATGGTAAAGACTATGAAATTTAAATGGATTCAGTATATGTGAATTTAAGTCTATAAACTTGTTAAATCCACCTAAGGGGTGATTCCCATAAAATAAAGAAATTTCAAGTGAGAAATTGGCGTAGACGGAAGCGTGACAACTATATATGTAAACCAAGTCTATGGACTTATAAATCCACCTAAGGAGTGATTCCCATAAGATAAAAGGAATTTCAAGTCAAGCATTGACGCATACAGAGATGTCTTAACGTTCAAAACAAAGCTTATAGTAAAAATGTTTTGCTATGGGAAAAAGGGTTTACCATCAGGTAACCTACTTTCCAAAGTTATGCTTAGATCTATAATAATTTTATTAGCAATTACAATGCACTATGATTATGAGATTTGATATGAGATATCAATATCACTTTTCTTGATGTAGACATTGAGAAAACATATTCATGGAACCACCTAAAAGTTTAGAACCCAAAGAATGTTCCAAAGTGTGCAAGCTTAATAGATCCATTCATGGTCTTAAGCAAACTTCGAGGAAAAATATTTGTTGTGGTTGATGAGGTTATCAAATAATTTGATTTCATAAAAAACATAAATGAATCTAAGTGTACAAGAAGGTTAGTGGGAGCTCACTTAACTATGCAATAGTATTAGTGGTAACTCGCTTTACTGTGCAACAGTGTTAGCGGGAGTTTACTTTACTGTGCAATAAAGTTAGTGAGAACTCACTTTACTTGTGCTAAATATGGATGACATTTATTAATTTATAAAAACATTAGCATGCTCATTAAATGTGAAAGACTGTTTATCCTAAATTTTCTCCATATGACTTAGGAGAGATCACCTATATTCTTGGAATTCAAATCTATGAGATAGATTGAAAGAGAATAATATGTTTCTCCAAAAGTTAATACTTGGAAAGGTGTTGAAGTGTTCAACAAGCCAGTTTCTAAGAAGGGATAATTGTACTGTTAGTATAACTAACATACATATATCCAATCCATGATGAGACCATTGGATCATGGTCAAAGTAATCCTTTAGGGCCTGAAAAAGCAATAAGGATTTAGTTTTGACTAAATAGAGAGAATAATTTGAGGATTGATGGATTCACAAAAGTGGATGAAAAGAGTAAACCATTAGATTTGTTTTAATCAGTTATAGAGGAGTAATTTTCTAGAAGGGTTCCAAGCAATGAATTACAGCAAACTCTGTTATAGATGTCGAGTATTTTTCTGCATGAGATGCTGCAAATGAAAGGTGTTAAGATTCAAAGTTCATAACTGAACTAAGTGTGGTTCCTACCATTCAATCGTCAGTTTCTCTCTACGGGGAATGGAATGGAGGCAATGCTTTGGCTAAGGAACCAAGGTCTCACTGGAAATCCAAACACAAAGAAAGGCAAAAGAATTTATTCGAATAAGGTCATTGGGACATGTAAGGCAGAAAATAGTGTCAGCTAGTAACACATCAGATCTGTTGACTAAAGCTATGTGTCAACTAACAATTAGACTTTCATCTTCAAAGACGAGTCTTAGATACTGAGTTGTTTGGCTCTAGATTAACTCTAGTGTAAGTGGGAGATTGTTAGCAGTGTATGCCCTAGAGCTTACACTCAGAATGTGAATGTAAACAAAAACCTATAGTAGATATGTTCTTTAAATGAAAATATTCCTTGTATTGAACTTATATATTTCCCTTAAGTATTCTGTAGGGAATCTATTTGAGAATATGAGTGACAAATTTCCCTTTACACAGATGCTTTAAAGGTTGTTCATGGTCATAGAATTATTGGTAGGGACGCCATTAATCCAGAAGACCATCACTTATATTGTCAATCATGATGAGTATTAGATACTTATTAGTATGAAGGTAGTGAGTCTCATGCTACAGACATTTGATATTGTGACAACATGTGCATACACTCAAGAGATGAATAAATTGAACAATGACTTTAGATGATGGATACATGGGTCGTTACCTACTAGTCAATATCACATCATCTAAATCATAATTGTGCATATAATCCGTACACTTGAGATGACATGTTATCTGGCATATTGGTGGCTATAGTTTGTAACTGCTTACATACATACCGATGCTAGTCATGTATTGGTATATGGCATGTGGTAGCCATAATCAGTGGTATGTTGGGATAAGTGTTTAACCAAGAAAGGATTCATTAACTTGGGTAACCAAGGAAGGAAACCTATGACTACTAGTTGTTCTTGATATGTAAATCCCTGGCCAGGGTTGATATTGTTCACTAGAAAGAGTTTCTAGTAGGAACCAGTTTATTAAGAACTTACACTGGGTAGAGGTCATATGATCTAGCACATAGGGTTTGACTTCTTCCATGACCCTAACTAAGATCAGAAATCTATAATGAAGGGATTTGAGTATAAGGTAATTATGATCGAGAGGTCCATGCAAATGTCAGGATATGATCACTGACATTCATTTTCTAATTAGGTAGTCGTGACATGGAATGCTAGACATCAACCACGACTTATGGGACTAAGTGTGGAATTAGGTTAACACACTTGGTGGGAAGAAAATAATTTTCTTTATCCCATTGCTAATTAGAACATGAACCTAGTAAGTCACATACAAAATGGTTATTCCCATTAGCTTATATGTTTCATATTAATGATTAATTAAAGAGTTTAATTAATTGTTAATGATGATAGAATTGAACATATAATTAAATGTACATGGATACTAGCATGTCTTGATTTTCAATTCACAAAAAGAAATTTTCAATTATGTCTTAGTTTGTATA
>CAOJBK013519355.1:0-12675 GCA_948294925.1 Codiaeum variegatum
GTATTTAATCATACTAATAATTGATTAAAGAGTTTAATTATTTATTAACAATGATTAGTTTAGACTTGTAATTAAATTTACAAAGATGCTAACATGTCTTGGAGTCTAATTTATAGATGGATTAATTCAATTATGTCATAGCTTGGTATGACTAAATTGAGATGGACTAAGGTAAATGATAATTAATTTACATGAGATGTAATTAATTATTAGATAAAGTGATTCCTACTAATTACTTATGCTAATCAAGTTGATTAATTAACTAATTAATTAGTCAATTTAGTCAATTAGATACTAGCACAAGTAACCTATCATCTTGCCTAACTTTTCCTTAATTTAAGGAAGATTAGGTGCAAGAAGTATGGGTATAAATGGTGGGATTATCATCTTTTTTTCCTAAGTGATTTGAATAGTAACATTATTCATCTTCTTCTCCATTAAGATATAGTGAGAAGCTCTCTAAGTGTTAGAGAGTGAAAGTTCATATCAACACACCATTTTAGAGAGAGTGAGTTTATTTTTGAAGAAGAGTTCTTCAACTGTAAACTCTACTTCTAAATCCTTGAGAAGCAGTGTGTGTGGAGATCAAAGTCCAAATAAATCCTCAAAGGTCTCATGTCCTCAACCAAGAAGCAAGAACCAAACATTTGGGCAACCAAGAGAGGGTCCAAGCTTCTTCAAGTAGATAAGGAGACACAAGCTATTGGGAAAACTTCGGTGTGAGTCAAGCTAGAGGCTTCGCACTTAAAGAGCTAAATAATGTAGGGAGTTGAGGTATTTGATACATTTAATCCCTTCTTTATTTTTATTGTGTTTTGCACAATAATTGGTTAAGTATTGTTGATATGAATATGGGTCCAAACTTAGGTTTAGGTATTTATTAAAGAGTTTAATGAATAACTAAACCAACCATGCTGAAAGAGTTTTGGCATGGTAAATTATTTTATAAAAAGTTTTAAAAATAAAAAATCAAGTCACATTGGATTTTCGAAAATCTTTTTAGCTTCAGCTGTGCGACTCGCATTTCATCATTTATAGTCTAAGTTGCTAAATAGCAGCTTCTTATTCTGATTGGACTAGTCTCCTACTCTAGTGGAGACATTGTAGACCCTATCATGTAAGTATTTCCTCAATTTTTTTTACCTTATCAATTTTTAACTGCATCTTGATCCTCGCCTCTTATATGTCATAGTGTTAACAAAAATGTTTACAGATTGGTGCAAAGATCTAGAAGACAAGCTTCTTGGGATCATGCAATGTTCCTGCCTCTAAATGGATATTCCTACTCCCTTTTAGGATTTTAGGTTCGGGAGACTACTCCTCCGGACACAAGAGGAAGTGATAAAGTCCCTCACATATCATTCCCTGGATAGGGCCATGTATTATGCCCTCTATAGTTTCACAGAAGGGGCTAGAGGAAGTGACTTCGAATACTTCTTTACAGAACGAGAAGGGATTCAGGCTTGGGAAGTTCTCCCTCCTCCCATGCCAGCGACCATGGTGGAAGCTGCTTCATTTCAACTAGCCATCCTACTAAGCCTGCACCTCCATCTACTCAGTGTAAGAAACTACCCTTCAAGGCTCCCCAAGCTAAGATGCCCGTAGATGTTAAACCCATACCATCCTCTACTGATTTAGACTGTACCACCTTCGATTTATCCTTTGGAATTGAGAGTCCCCATAAGTATGACACCATAGATGAGCAAGTGAACCTTAGGTTTAAAAAGCTCATTAAGAGCTATGAGATTTTTCAACCTGGCTATACAGCTGCCATAGGGTTCTTAGAATATACTTCTCTTAATAAGGACCACTTCTGGTATTCTATAAGTTTTTTTAGGGAAGGTGTAGTACTTTTCTTATATAAGGAGGTTAGTGTTACCCAGGCAACTAGTCTCATTCTGACTTATTAGGAAGACCCAATATAGAGGACTCCCCGAGGCACAGAATCTAAGCATCCCCTAGGTGAGACATCCATTTCTTCCACCTCTTTCAATTCTGTGATATCATCCGATAAGCCTACTATCTCTCAATCTTCCTTTACCTCTCCTGCTGGAGGTAAAGATTCCACCCAAGTACCTAACTCGCCTCCCCTGGTTAATCCCAAGAAACCCTCCCTTATTTATAAATTAAGACAGGATCCCTTAATGGGGGAGTTCTATTTTGTGAGTGTTTCCCCAAGTGAGTCTTCTTCCTCATCCGGGTAGGATAGTGAAAGTAGCTTTGAAAGTGAGGAACCTGAGAGGACCACCCCTAGCTCTGGTGTACCCCATTCTCAAACTTCCTCTAACCTTAAATAACTTAAAGCCTTATAAATAATATACCCTCCCCCCTCCATCCTATCCAAGTATTGGTTGCCTCTGCGTTTATGGCTCCTTCAGCTGCTCCCCCTACCATTAATACTGATGTGCCGCCCAGCGTTCATCCGGAGTCTGCTAAAAGGGTCCTCCTAGTGGGACATTGGTTATCCCTTTTGGCTCTACTCTGACTCCAATATGAAGAGGGCTTTCCATCCCCTGCCCTCTATGGATGATTTTAGAATGTAATGGTAGGACTTGATCCATTGAAGTCTTCCTCCAATCCTCAAGCGCTGCTAATCCTCCCGCTTCTAGATCCCTTTCTCCACCCATCAACAGTGAAAGGGTCATCCCTCTCCAACCTGTTGTGGAGGAGACCAGAGAAGTCCAGCTCAAGAAGGAGAATTTTGGGGGACTCGATCCCCTTAACACTAAAGAGGTTCTTCTGAGCACATCCCCCCTCCAATAGGCTACTGGACTTCAGGGGGGGGCCTAAATTACTTCGGACTCCATCCCTCTTGCCATTGATTCTTCTCTTGTAGACCCATTGGTCTTGGGATCTATCCCATCTGCGAAGATTGTACCCATGACATCAGTACTTCCTGCCTCCTCCTACACCCTTTCTATAGGGAGTCAAAGTTGGATTGTCCCAGTTTCTCTCCTCGCCTTGGGCATAGGATTAAGCATAAGTTTTTACCTTTTGTTTATTTAGCCTTGTCCCTTTTATGTATTTCTTTATTTTTTGACTTAGAGAAAATGTTTATTGTAGAAGGCCATTCAATAGTAGGAACAACTGGAGTCCGACATAGAGAAGGCTCGTAAGGAGGCCAGATAAGCCTTGGTACAAGCTGAGGAGTACATGCATTCCTGGGTGGAGGAACATAAGAAGGTGGACCAAGCTCTGGAGGAGGTTCGCCTGGTGAAGGAGGGAGAGAAGGCGGTGATGGAGAAAGATGGCTGCTTGAAGGGGCAAGTGGATGCCCTTACTACCTCAACTAAATCGCTAGAGGAGGGAAGTTGCTGACAAAAAATAGGCTAAGTTGGATAAGACCGAGAAAAGGAAACATAGGCTCTTCAAGGAGTTTGCTCATGTCAAGCAAACACTAGATCTTATAACTTTAAGGGCCAATGCCTTGGATTTTGATAGGTAGAGCTTGCTGGAGGCTTATCTTCAGTCAAACCATTTCTAGAAGTTGAACTATGCCAATAACACTAAGGCTTTGGTCAGGGGATATAACTTGGCCTTATCAAAGATTCAAGCTATCCATTTGAACATCACAGATGAATTTCCTCCCATACAGGAGGAATCTGAAGGGGGGTTACAAGTCCCTCCCTTGAGTGAATACATTGAGAGCTTGAATCATGTTCCAGCTAACCTCTATAGGACAAAGGAGAATCCTCCCCTCCTATCAGGCTATACCTCCAAGCTTGGGGACTCTAAGGAGGATGTCCAGGGGGAAGAAGCAACTTTCGCAGTAGTGGTGGTCTCGAAGTATACTTGTATTTCATATTTGATTTTCGTATCTATTATTTATTTATTTATTTATTTTTTGCACACTTATTTGTATATCATTTTATAATTTTTTCTACATCTTTAAAAGAAATTCATTCTTTCCTTTTTCTTCATATAATGACTATCACCTTTTTAGTAATTTTTATGTTGTTGATTCCTATAAGAAACCTTTGCCATGACATTTAATTTGAGTTTTTCAATTTTCTCATGGCTTTTACTTCTTCATTTGTAAAGGGCCTTGCTCGGGCTAGGATTTTCTCTTATTCTTTGGGGAAGGACCTTTCCTTAGTAGGGATTTTGTCCTACTCTTTAGGGAGAGACCTTGCCTTAGCAAGGATTTTTCTTTCCTCCTTAGGGAAGGATCTTGCCTTATCAAGGATTTTACCCCCCATCATGGGGGAAGGACCTTGCCTTAGCAAGGATTTTACCTTCCTCCTTAGGGAGGGTCCTTTCTTTAGCAAGGATTTTTCCTTCCTCCTTACGGAAGGACCTTGCCCTAGTAGGGATTTTACCCTCCTCCTTAGGGAGGGACCTTGCCTTAGCAAGGATTTCATCCGTAAGTACAATAAAGAAAACTTTTGAGGCAAAATAAGGCATCTTTGACGTTGACTTTCAACATAGATAGTATAATTTCAGGTGTTGAACATTCCAAGTATGTGGGATGTTTTCACCATTCATTGTTACAAGCTTATATGTGGCAAGTCCTATGACTTTAGCTACTTTGAAAGGACCTTCCCAATTGGGTATGAGTTTTCTGGTGCCTTCTCTCTTCCCTACGGCTTCTAGGCTCCTTATTGCAAAGTCTCCTTCTATAAAAATTGTGGACTTGCCCTTTTTGTTGAAATGGGAAGAGACTCTGTTCTTGTAGTTCACTTGCTTTATGAGGATCTAGTTCCTCATCTCATCTATCAAATTCAGATTAATTCTTCTTAGAGTATAGTTGGTGACTTTATCACAGTAGTTAACTCTTTCATTTGGTAGTCCAATATCCACTGGGATTACTGCATCTATGCCATATGTCAAGTTGAAAGGGGTATCTCCTGTAGGTTCCCTTAGAGTGTTTTGATAGGCCCATAAGACGTGGTGGAGTTCTTTCACTGAATTTCTGCCATAGCCTTCTAGTCTCCTTTTGAGTCCTTGTAAGAGAGTGTGGTTGTTATGTTTGCCTACCCATTTGTTTGTGGATGGGACACAGATGAAAATTGATGCTTGGATTTTAAACTAGAGTAAAATGGTCTCATTTTCATGTTGTCAAAATGGTTCCCATTGTCACTTATGAACTAGTATGGAATTCTGAATATGTAGAAAATATTGAACCGGTCCATATTTTCTACTGTTATCATTGCCAAGGATTCTGCTTCGACCCATTTGGTGAAGTATTTCACAGCTACTAAGAGGAAATATCTCTGTCCACTGGCCATGGGAAATGTCCCAATTATGTCCATTCCCCACTTAGTAAAAGGCCACGCACTGTAAATGGGGACTTGTTCCGCTGGCAGGGCCCTTTCCATCCTTGTAAACTTTAGACAGGATTGGCACTTTCAGACTAACCTCTTGGCATCCTCTTTCATCTTCGGCCACCAGTATCCTTGTCAGATTTCCTTAGAAGCTAGGGTTTTTCCACCAATGTGCATTCCATAGGCTCCCTCATGTGTTTCTCTCAACACTTGTTCCGCTTTTGTCGGGGTAAGGCATCCCAGCCAGGGCAATAAGTATCCTCGCTTGTATAACTTTTCTTGGTACATTGAGAAATAAGCATTTCTTCTTTTCAAACACTTTGCCTCTATTGGGTCATCCAGTTCTTTTCCTTCTTCTAAGTATCCTCTGATTAGATATATCCAGCATGAAGCATCTTTAATTCCATAACTGCCTCACCCCTTTCGATACTTAGGAACTTCAATACTCCCATAAATACCCTTCTAGGTAAGCTTGTCGAGTGTTATGCAATCATTTTAGTAAGGTAGCCAACCCTTGTGTTTTTTCTCTAAGGGATCTTAAAGAATGCCACCTTCATGCCTCTGTTCTTCATACGATTAACTAGTTACTTCACCTTTTCTGTATAGAGAGTCATTTCTCCTTCTTTTATCTTATATTCACCTTTGATGCATCCCACCATTAGTTGGGAGTCAGTGTACACATTTAGGGCTCCTATTCGAAGGTGATCGGCTAAACTTAACCCATGTACCAGGGCCTCATATTTTGTAGTATTATTGGTTTTTTCAAATTCCAGTCTCAAAGCATATTATAAGAGGATCCCATCCTCATTCTTCAATACTATGCCAACCCCATTTCCTTCTGCTCCATCCATATAAAAGTCTTAAATGGCCCCTTCTTTCTACTCCACTATTCTTTTTTCCTTCTCTTCATCTTTTCCCTGAGTATCCTGATTGGGGAAGGAACACCTAGAGATGAAGTTCACCAGTGCTTGAGCTTTATTTGCTGACTTTGGGCAGTATTGGATCCAATATGTTTCGAGCTCGATGGACCACTTCAACATTCTTTTGGATGTTTCTAGCTTGTGTAGGATCCTTTTTAATCTTTAATCATTACCCCCTGGTGAGCTTTTAAGTATACTTTGGATTTTTAGTAATACAAAACCAAAGCATACACAACTTTCTCAATCTATCTACAATTCAACTTCACCCCTTGGATGACTTTGTTGAAGTAATAGATTGGTTTCTGGACGCCTCATTCTTCTCTAAGTAGGATCGAACTTATGGCATGAGAAAAGGTTGAAAGGTATATTAGTATTTCTTCCCCTAGTAGTGGCCTGCTTAGAATCTGCTATGATGTTAAAAAGGCTTTCAACTCATTAAACGTCCTTTGGCACTCTTTTGTCCATTCAAACCTTCCAATATTCCTCAGCTTCTTGAAGAATGGTAGGTATTTCTTAGCTGATTTTAACATGAATCTATTGAAGGCCACTAACCTCCCTGTTAGCCTCTGCACTTCCTTCAAATTCTTCAGTGGTGGCATGTCCATGATGGCTTTTAACTTATCCGGATTAGGTTCAATTCCCTTCTCACTGACCTGGTGGCCCAGGAACTTACCCCACTAGATGAAGAAGGCGTACATTTCTGGATTTAACTTCAAGTTGTACTCATTCATTACCCCAAACACCTCCTCCAGGCCTCTGATGTTCTCCTCAAATGTTTAAATTTTGATGATCATGTCATTCACATAAGCTTCTAAGTTTCTTCCCAGTTGTTATTTGAAAATTCTGCTAACTAACTACTGGTAGGTGGCCCTCGTATTCTTCAGCTCGTAGGGCATGGAGGTGTAGCAGTAAGTTCCCTTTTCTATGATTAAAGAGGTTTTCTCCTCATCTTTTTAGTACATGAAGATCTAGTGATATCTTTGCTTAGCATCCAGGGAAGATAAATATCCATATCCGACTGTCGAGTCCACTGACTTGTCTATCATGGGCAAAGGTTAAGAGTCTTTCGGGCATGCCTTGTTGAGATCTGTAAAATCTATGCACATCCGGTATGATCTGTTGAACTTCTTTACCATGACCATATTAGCCAGCCAATCTCGGTAAAGGACTTCTCTGACAAACCCCATTTTCAAGAGCTTATCCACTCCATCATCTATAATTGCTTGCCTTTTCGCCCCAAAATAGCGTTTCTTCTTTTTGACTGGGTGATGTGTGAGATCCATATTGAGTTTGTGGGTTATGATCTCCGGTTTAATGCCTGGCATTTCTATTGAATCTCAAGAAAATGTTGCCCTACTTTTAGCTAAGAAGGCATTGGCTTCCTCCTTTTTCCCCTTCAAAAGGTTGGCATTGATTCGGAGGCATTTTGGGGACATTCCCTCCTCTACTAGGAAATCTTCTAGTTTTTCCACTGGTTGTGTCCTCTAAGGAGTCAATTTTTCACTTGTTTGAACCATACCTACTTCTTCTACTTCTATATGGATCCTGTTTCACTTTTTCCCGATGGGCTCCGCTACACACTCTTCTTGAGGAGTCCTAAATATGTCTAGATTTGTTCTGTCAGATAATGGGACCCAAAATCTTCTCCTTCTCACATTAACATCAGCATCTAGGTCATTCAGCAAGGATCTTCCCAATAACACATGTTATAGGCCATCAGAACCTTCACTACCACAAAGGTGGCCATCAAAGTGACTTCCCTTAGTGCTTTCCCAAAGGTGAATGACACTGTCACCATTCCCCGAGCTGGAATAACAATTTGGTCTAGAGTACGGACGAGATTCTCTAACTCATCCAGGTCTGATTCCCCCATTCCTATTTTTGCAAAAGCTACATTGGACAACAAACTTACGGAGCTCCCATAATATACAAATACCCTTTGTACGTTATTGTCATTGATGATGGTGGTAATGACTAGAAGGTGGGCCCATGGCTTGTTTTTCCATTCCCCTTCTTTTGTGGGTCATTTAGTTCCATTATAGAACACATACTCTGGTGCTTCCTTCTTCCAAGATAATGCTTTCAACTTATTACGGCTCAGGGCAACTTCCGAGGGTCCACCCATTAGACAAGTCATATTTCCCATTAATCCATCATTGATAATGAAGGCCTTTTTTCCTCTATCTGCTTTACTCACACTGGCTTGATCTTTCTTCATAAATATTTTCAGATAGCCTTATTTAATGAGTCTCTCTATGTCCTCCATCAATTATCTACATTCATTTATATCATGCCCATGAGTAGCATGAAATTTGCAATATCGGGCCTTATCTCTCTTGTCAATATCTCCTCTCAGTGACTTTGGCTTTTACCAAATATCTTTTCTCTAGAAGGAGGGGAATACTACATTCGGAGCTGCTATTAGTGGAGTCAAATTCAAAATATCTAGGGTATTCTAGATTCTACCCCTAGCCTTCTGTATGGAACTAATTATCTCCACTTTCTCGGTAATGTCTTTATTTTTTGCCTTCTTTTATGGCTTCGGGCCATCTCCTTCGCCCTCCTTTTGGCCAACTAGCTATTCTTATAAGTCTTATTATGGCAGATGTATTTCTAGGCCAGTGTCATAACCGTCTCCAAGGATTATGGGTCTTTAGCACTGAGGGCTTTGAAGTACCCAGCATGAATGGTTTCATTTTATAGGGCTTCCACAACTCTCGACTGGTTTAATCGAATCACCTTGAGAGCCTCTCTACTGAATCTACCTAGATAATCCTTTAGGGACTTTCCCTCAAAATGTTTAACCAGTTCCAAAGCTTGAGTAGTCATTTCCAAAGGTATGCTCGACCCAAAATGCCTCAAGAAACTTTTTGCCAGTCGCTCAAAATTAGCCATACTTCCCGGCTATAATCCATCATACCACTTTGTGGCTATTCCCTCTAAGGATCCTCTAAAGGCTTGACACTTAATGGCATCACTTGTGTAATGTAGCTCTATAGCATGCTTGTAGTCCATTAAGTGGGCTATGGGATCAGTGAAGCCATCATATTTTTTTATTTTGGGAGCTTTAAATTTGTGCAGCATGCGATACTCAGCTATTTCCAGAACAAATGGCGATTTCAAAGACAACACTAAGTTTAAATCTCTAGAGATCCTTCCCTTCTCATGATACATCTCCTCCGTAATTATCTTTCTCCCCTCATTTCTCAACTCTTGGGGCATGTCCTGGCTCATGGCCTCCTGACCCACTATTCTATTCTTTCTCCCTTGTGACTTTTTTGGGGATTCCCTTACATTACTTCCCCTTCTTTCACGATGGGAATCTACAGCCACTGATCTGGTGCATCTGGAGGGTTCTCTAGTACTACTTTTTAGAGACCCGCTTCTCCTTCTATCTCTTCCTCTTACACCTAATCTTTCTCTCTCCCTCTTGACCTTACCCACGTGTCCCTCTCTCAACCCCCTTCCTCTTCGCATGTCTTCTCTGTGCACTTCCCCCTCCTTCCCCCTTTAGCTCCTTTCCTCTCTACCTCCCCTAGCAATCTCTCCCATCACATCCCCAATGACTGATTTCACCCTACTTCCTCCTCCAAACTCTCCCTTTCTCTTCTCGTTCCTCCCCTTCCCTTCTTCTGCACCATTTAGGTTAAGGGACCTATTTACTCTTCTTGCATTGGCACCTTCCAGGTTCTTAAGGGGTTGAGGTTTCGTGGTGGAGCATTCATTACGGCTTTCACAGCTTAGAGCATGGTGGTTAGAAGTTGGATTGTTTGTGATAAGGTGGTTTGCAAATTTGCTGGGGTGATTAGAGTGGGGTTTTGTGCACTAGTTTGTGTTGTCACAGTGAGTAGGCTGTTTAGGATTTGAGCTGGTGTTAAGTTTTCTGGGGAGAGTAATGTAGCAGTAGGGTTTGGTGAGTTTTGAAAGGTACTGGAAATGTTGCTAGAAGGTATTTGAACATTATCTTCAAGATCTTTTTCCAAGTTATCTCCCAATTTCAGAGTATGAGCTTTTCAGCCAGTGGTTTTTTTGGAAAAGAAAGGGTTTTGAACTGAAGAACTCCCTTAAAACTAAGATGAACATAAAATCGCTTCCCATAGACAACACCAATTGATGGGTGTAAACCTAATCAACAATAATGAATTTTTAAGGCAAGCCGAGTTTGAATATGTTGGGCTTGGATTTCTTGGCCTGCAATCACAGAAAGCTCATTAGTGCTCCGATGATCAAGTCAGTTCTAGGTTATTAAAAGAATCCCTCAAGCTTGGTGCCGGAGAATTAAGAGAGGAAGAATAAGAAGTTGAACCTATCCAAGTCTTGAGCATGGAGGACTTTATATAGGGATCCCTAGTATGGATCCATCTTGAAGCAAATGACCGTGATGATTCTTTGGTGAGCAAGGATATCGTTGTATCATATAAAGTTGTATTAGGGTCGATATGGAAAGCATTGATTGGTTCACCACCTAGGATGTCCTCTTTCGTTAGTATTTTGACAATACCTTGATATGGTTACAGGCAGAGGGGACAAGCAGCTGGAAAACACTGGTCATGTCAGGGGACGCGTCCACCTGTACTATTATACTATCTAATAAGGTTGGTTTGTCCTTTTCTACAAGCCATGCTACCTATGACACCGGACCAGGGATGGTCTGATATCCTTTATTCGGAGATGTTGTCCGAGCAAATCTGATCCAGGGATCCCCTTGCTCCTCTGGAGCACTCGTTACCCGACGGGTCAGGACCTTACTCCTGAGTTGGGTCTTCCTGATGACCTGGGTCTAGCTCGTTCGAATAACCCGCAAGGCTGAACCCCCTATAGTTTGTATGCAATACAAATTTAATGAACAGATTGAGAATCTCTATATAATATTGTTTGTTGTATATTTATTTTCTTTATGTGAATCAATATGCTGGGTTTTTAATTAAATAGTAAATATATAGCAAGTTTGATTTCTAATTAATTCTATGATAGAAAAAGAATATGTCATAAGTATATTCATGCAAATTTATTTCTCCGCCAAATTTTGCAAAAAAAAAATTCCACCAATAAATACAATATTTAAAAATAATCCATTAGATTTTATAAATGTATTTTTAATTTATAAATTTTTAAAATAAAAAATCAAAATTCAAAAAACATAACAGAGTAAAATTTCCACCAATTTTTTTTTAACGTTGCCAAAATTAAAAAATTATTGTCATTGGCTCTCAAAAATAACTTGATGAATATATGATGAGTATATGACTATTATTAACAAATAAATTGATGATGACTATTGGTTTGTTATCCTTCCCTCACACTGTTGTGAGGCCCGTCCGATAACCCATGGGATTTCTCAGTGTTCCTACAAGTTTATGGTTCGAGAAAATCAACCGTGAGGAGTTAGATTGTGCATGGCATTGCGGTTGTGGTCAGGTCCAACATTTGTACACTCCACATGTGTCCGTTGGTGTGCACATGTGACATGATAGGAGTCACCACCTAATCTTTAAGAAATCTATTTTCGCTTTGGTGATGAAGAAACGATTTTGATAAACTCCAATTTTTAGAAAAGGCTGGCCCTCGAACCATACTTGGGTTCAGGGATTCGTGATCTGATAAAAATATTTAAACAAATATATTTTTTTTTTCATTTTTAAACACACTTTGGCTTAAGAAAATGTGATTTTGGTTAAAATCGAGTTTTTGTGCATACATGGCATGTTACATGATGCATGAATAGGTTAATGAAGGAAACGTTATGGAGTCGCGCAGCGGAAGCGAAAGGAAAATGATGAATCACGAAAGATTCGATTTTTAGAACTTTTTCAAAAACTCAGTTTTGTTAAAATGCTTTTAAAAAAATTAGGTTAGACAATTATTCAAACTCTTTAAAACATTGTCATAACCTAGGGTTTGGGTACTTAAACTTTTACTCAAAACTCTTTTAACAAAAACTTTAGAAATTTTCAAAATTTTAGAAAACTAGTTCTATGTTAAAACTCTTTTAACATAAAAGGGTTTAGTCATTTATCAAACTCTTTGATAAATGTTTAAACCTAGGTTTGGACCTATAACTTCAACAAAGGATATGATTACCAATTTATGTGCAAAACACAAATTGAATAAAGAATGGTTAGAAGTAGTAAATACCTCTCGCCCTCCTTTGTTAAGCTCCCCAAGTGTGAAGCTTCTAGCTTAAAATACACCTAGCTTTTCCCAAAAGCTTATTCTCCAATTCTCTTCAAGAAGTTTGAATCATCTCTTTTTGGTTACCCAAACTTTTGTTCCTTGCTCCTTTACTTGAGACTTGAGGATTAGTTTTGGACTTTCAAGCTTCTCCATACTCCTTTGTCAAAGGTTAATAGAAGAAGAGTTTGAGTTTTAAGAACTCTTCTTCAAAATAAACTTTCTCTTTCTATTTAGTGTGAATTTTAAGCTTTCTCTCTCTAACTCTTAGAGAGTTTCTCTCTCAACCCAAGGTTGAAGAAGATAAATAGTTCTTCTTC
>CAOJBK013519918.1:0-10040 GCA_948294925.1 Codiaeum variegatum
AGTATTTTTTTTATTGACGGAGGAAATACTTATGTTGAATCGGGGTCAATAAGTTACTGTTCGGTGTCAGTAACTCGAATAACATTTTACTGATGCTGATTCGGCGTCAGTAATTTTTTTTAGTGATATCTAGTGAGGGGCCAGTGAGATATTGATCATCATATGACTGTCAGCACAAATTCATTAACAATTAGGCTTCCAATATGTTCAAATGCATATGAACATGAGCAATGAAAATAAAAGATTATTTTAGAGTGCATATACTAAGACATCTTCTAATCTTACAGGATTAATCTTCATGAAGATCAAGCTAAATCAAAGGCAAAGTTTTGAACTTTAATTTTTTTTTATTTAATAAAATTTACATGCAAAGTGAAATTAACTAATAAAAGTGACATGCAAAAGGTGATAAGCAAGAAAAACACATCAACCACCATAAACAACCAAAAGCACAAAAGAAAAGCTCGTACAAAGGTAACAGTCTAATCTTTATTTAGATTTATTTTTATTTTCTGAAAAATAATAAGAAATAAATTCATGAAAACTTATTTTGATCTTCCAAGTTGAATATGAATAGATATTTACATGAAAAAACATAAATTTAAATATTTAATTTGGTTGACTTTGATGGAAAAATTAATAAGCATGTATATTTTCATGCATAAAATGAATCTGGACTAAAATATAATTTTACAAAAAATTAAAAATATTATTTTAACAATATGTATTTTCATTGCTGTTCGTATGAGTATTTTATTAAATTTAAGAAATAAAAGCTAGAATTTTACAAAGTTAATGACATTTTTATAAAAATTACAATTTTCAAAGGAAAAATCATAAATTCCGGAAATTTGAGAAGTTGCCCGGAGTTTGAATTTTTAATATTTTGATGTTACAAGAATTTTTAGAATTTATTTGAGAATTGAATTTCAATTATTTTTATATATAAGTGAAAAATGATAATTTTGACTAAATTAGAGGGTAAAATTATAATTTATAAAAATTTGAGGGCTGTCCAGATTTTTAAATTTTTTATTTTTCTAAGTTTAAAAATTGTTTAAAATAAATTAAGAAATGGTTTGGTGGTGATTTGCATGCATATAAAATAAGATTTTTAATTTTTATAACATTAAGCGCAAAATGATAAATTTTGTGAAAAATATAATTTGGTGCAATTTTTATGAACATGCAATTTTTATGATAAATATAAAAAACATGATTTCTTATAGAAACTGGAACAATTTTTGAAAATATTTGAAATCGTACCAATTTATTGGATTTTAATTAGATTTTAAACCGAATTCGTAAAAAGCAATGTTTTGGTAGAAAAATGATTTTCTTGAGATTATATATGGACATGAAAATAGGTATTTGGCTTATGGATTAATTACAATGATTTTTAGAAACTGAACGAGCTCGAAATTTAGTCTCCATTCAGTCTGAGAGATCATATAATGATTTATCTCTAGAAATGAAATAAATATTAAAAGAGTAAATATTCACCCACGAAATTTTGTATTTCAAAATTTTAACGATTGATATCATAATTATTAACTCTAATAAAAATAAATACAAAGAATTCTACAATTTAACATATATATTACTTTATTTCATATGTTACTATTTAATTCATTTATTCAATAAAAGCATGTAATTTTTTTAATCATTTCATTCGCGAGGAGTTGAATGAGATGAAAATCTCATGTAAAGTTATATAGTGGAGATGGAATTTTCCATCAACCATAACTCCAAAAAAACCCGATTTCATAAACATTATAGAAGACAAATGAAAGGAATCGCTTTTTGAGGTAATCAAATTTGTTTCGACTGATATGCTCTTCAAGCACTTGAACCCGCCTAAATTACATCTAGACAAATAAAAGTGGGACGATGAGCGATGACACGAAATTGACACTACAATAGAAAAAATATGGGTGCATGCTTTTACCAACAAACCATCTACTTTAAAACCTATAGAAAAGCGTATGTTTTCGAGGAAAGGATCTCTCAAATATTTTGTAGCTATCATTAAACTAGGTAGAATAATTTATAAAATGGACGGAGTAGGAAAAAATATAGCGATAAAGGATATTTCAATAGCAGCATTAAAAATTGCTATACGAACTTAATTCATTATTTTGAGATAGGAATAAAACGAAAGGAAAAAAGATATTTGGGATACAAAAAAAAAATCACAATTTTCTTTTTTGGAAAAAATATATCTTTTGCTTTTTCCTTTGCTTTGCATTAAAATAATAAATTAAAAAATTGGTGTGATATAATCTCAGACTCATTTGAGTATAGGAGATAACAGCGAAAGTAACCCTATTACAGTAAGACAGACCAATGATAATTATAATTTGCTATCAGATTTGTAGGATTGAAAGCCAAGGCTGTTACCATGGTCATCAAGACCATGAGCAGATAATTAAGTTATTAAGATGAAATCAAGATTGTCTTGATTGGCTTATAAGTGTTAGCATGAGATTTTGGGTTCAACATAATTTTAAGCCACATCGAGACCTTCCAAGATCGGATCGTAGATATAAGATTTATTCAGACACTGAGGATGAAGATAATGATCAATCGTTAGATAGTTCGGACGAGGATGATGTTGTTGAGAAGATATCTTCCAATGATTAGTGATGATTTATCTTTTCTTTCTTTTTCTTGTTATTTTTATTTTCCAATTTTTTTATACTTTTTATTGTTTTCAGTTTATTACTTTTATGTTGTTTTATTTTTGATGAATTTTGAGAGACAAGTTGATGTATATATTAATGGATGATGATGGAGATTTGGTACAAATTGAGATGCTTCACAAGAATAGATTGATCAGCTTAAATTGGAGCCTAGCTCTAATTTTTGCTATTAGTAATTTATACGGGCAAGTTTTCCTTTTCCCTTTCATTTTTTCAGTTTCTTATATTTGGTTTTCACACATTGGGGACAAAGTATATATTAAGTGTGTGGGGGATTTTTTAAAAACTTGGATATATTTCTTTTTGATTTGATCTCAAGCTAAAAATAAAGTTTTGGCAATGATTTAGAAAACTTGATGATCTTAATTAAGTAGTTGAGATTCTTGGTGAAAATTTTTCAATTTTTGCTTGCTTATTTAGTTTAATATGTTAGTTTTCTTACTAAATTGCTAAGTTTTAAATCCAAGACTTCAAAGTAAAGAGTTGTGCTAATTTTATAGTATCATTAAAATTGCAATTTCTATTAAAAGTTTAAGCATACTGATATATTATTTCAAAACTAAGATTTTTAGTGAAAATTTTTAAGTAAAACTAAGGTTTTAATAAAGTCTTTTTTATATAATTTGCATTGATTGTGAATAAATAGAAAATTTGCACTAAAAAGAAACAATGAGCTTTGAAAATTATTCCATGTTCTGCTAGTTCCAGTTTTGACAAAGGGAAACCAATCTAAAGGAATTATGAACAGTGTTAGTAGCCGGCTGATATAAAGTGATGAACTGAGCAATCGGGGGTAGGCACCATAAAGTGTTTACTTTCGCATAAAAATGTTTATGCCAGAATAAGTTAAATCGGGCTCCTTGAAGTAAAAAAAGAAAAAAAGTGCATGTGATGAAAGTAATTAATTTGCATGATATGTGTGTTATTTTCAAAAAGATTGAGTTAATTCCTAAGGATGAACATCATGACTACCCTAAGTTTTGATTTTGTTGCATGAATAGAAGTTTTTGTTCGAAAGTTTAATTTAAATTTTTAATGATTAATGATGCTATAAAACTAATAAAATTATTGAAATTTAGTTCGAAATTTAAATTTAGATTGATTTAGAATGAAAATTTTGATATTGAGTTGAATAAGTAATTTGATTGAGAAAGATTTGAACTTGATTTTTCAGAAGTTTGATTAAGGGTTAATTACATAAAAAAATCACAAAATTTTGATGAATTTGCGATATGGACATGAACTGTCAATTTTGGCAAATTAGTATATGAACATTATGATTTTGGCAAAATTGTCACATGGTTGGATTCTAATTGCCAAGTCATATGTTGGTGCTTATGTGGCATCACATGTCATATTTAATAATGACATGGCATGGCATGTCAGGTGCCACATTATATCGGGCAATGATGTGACATCCTATATGAAGTGACACATTAGATGCCACATCATCAGTAGGGTGCCACATCATCACCGACATATGACTTGGTATCTAAATCTGACCATGTGACAATTTTGCCAAAATCTTAAAGTTCGTGTACTGGTTTGCCAAAATTGAAAGTTCATGCTAATTTCACAAATTCATCAAAAGTTTGTGATTTTTTAAAATGTAATTAACCCTTTGATTAAAGAAAATTAGGTTTTTTTCAAGTTCAAATATCATTGTTCTACTTTTGCTCGAGGACAAGCAAATGCTTAAATGTGGGGGAGTTATTTTGTGTGAAATTTTATTTATTTTTCCTTTACATTTGAGTATATTTTTTACCATAAATTGAATTTAATTAATTTGTTAAGTGTGTTTTAGAGTAATTAAGGAAATATGGAGTTATTCGTGTGTTTTAGAGTAATTAAGGAAATATGGAGTTATTCGATCAATAAACGAAGTTCCTGAACGAATTAAAGAAAGAATAAAGAAAAATTATGAAGATTGCTTATACACAGGTCAATGCACGATTGTATATGAGCAATCTTTAGTTGAAGTCAACTAAGATTGCTTAATACTCCGATTGCCAAGTCTAACTGTTAGTTGATTCATAGCTTTAGTCAACCGATCTTTGAACTAAACTCAACTTAGGATTCAAACATTTGACTAATCACACGAGCTGGGCGAATTGAAAGACATATCGTGCAAGTCTTTAGACTAAAGGAGCCTTATTTTTAATTAAGCGCATGAGCCATATATTTTCTCGAAGAGGCCATACTTTTTTTCTATTTGGCAAAATGATAGGCTTTTCTAAGCCAAACTCTGAATCGTAGTCCAAATCGAATTTGTATTAAAGTTTCCAACTCAAAAATAACTTGTTCCTCTATTTAAACAAGTTTATTGAAGGATTGAGGGCATCCACTACCCATTTAACATCAAATTTCCTTCATCCCTCAATTCATTAATTTATTTTTGGTTTGTTTATAGTTTTTAGTTTAGAATTCATTATTTTCATTATTTTTGTTCAGTTTATCATTGATTTGGTTAGTGTTAAAGATTGAAGTTGAATTTCTCCTAGGAGATTGGGTTTTTCTAATTTTAATTAAGGTTTATTCTAAACTTAATTGCTTTAATTGCAGGTTTTCTTTCTGTTAAGAGTATTAAGCATGGGTTCTCTTAGAATTATTATGATTTTGTTATGTTCTAAATCAATCATGAACTAAATTCATTTTTTTATAGAGATTGAAGCATGAAATAGTCTTGATATGATTAATTTTTATGAGTTTTATTATTAAGGTTTAACTTTTTCTTGATTGAATTGATTTAACGTTTATAAATTAATTGCTTGATCACCAATTAGTTTAATTAGAGTTCGGACGATGGAGTGAGAATGGAAGTCAAAATATGGAATTATTCAATTTAGATTCTAAAACAAAGTGGGTTTATAAGTTTTAGTCTTAAATCCTTTTATTGATGCATTTTTTCTTTAGATTATATCCATGAATGTGTTAGCTAGACTAGGGTAAGCTCTAGATGAATGATTGCATTAAATTTTGGATCGTTAAACCTAAATAATAGAATTTATAGTTTAAAATCATAAAGGATAGACTATGGATTGTCAATTTCTTTCGACATGTTCATAATATTGTGTTAGCAGTGTATGCCCTAGAGTTTACACTAAGCATGTGAATGTAAACGAAAACCTTAACTGGCTTAGTATATATGTTCTTTAAGTGAAAGCATTCCTTATTTCAAACATATATATGCCCCTTAAGTATTCTGTAGGGAATCTATTCTCAAAGAGTTTGAGAATATGAGTAATAGATTTCCCTTTTAACAGATGCTTTAAAGGTTGTTCATAGTCATAGGATTATTGGTAAAAACACCACTAATCTGGAAGACCATCACCTTTGTTGTCATTCATGATGAGTATTGGATACTTATTGGTATGGAGGTATTGAGTCTCATGCTACAGACATGTGATGTTGTGATAACATGTGAGCACACTCATAGGATGAGTGAGTTAAACAATGATGTTAGATGATGGATACATGGGTTGTTATCTACTCGTCAATATCGTATCATCTAGATCATGATTGTGTATATAATCCTTAGACTTGAGGTGACATGTTATCTGGCATATTGGTGGCTATGGTTTGCTACTGCTTACATACTGATGCTAGTCATGTATCGGTTAATGGCATGTGGTGGCCATAATTAGTGGTATGTTAGGATAAGTGTTTAACCAAGAAAGAATTCATTAGCTTAGGTAACCAAGGAAGGAATCCTATGACTTATAATTTTTCTTGATATGAAAATCTCTGGCCAGAGTGGATAAGGTTTACTAGAAAGAGTTTCTAGTTGGAACCGGTTTATCGAGAACTAATACCGGATAAAAGTCATATGATCTAACATATAGGATTTGACTTCTTCCATGACTTTAGTTGAGATTGAGAATCTATAATGAAGGGGTTCGAGTGCATGATAATTATGATCGAGAGCTCTATGCTTATCTCAAAGATATGATCATTAACATTCATTTCTAATTGGCCAGTCGCGATATGTTATGTTAGACGTCATACACAACATTTGGGACTAAGTGTGGAATTAGGTTAACACACTTGGTAGGAAGAAAAGAGTTTCTTTATCCCATTACTAATTAGAATATGAACCTAGTAAGTCACATACCAAATAGTGATTCCCTTTAGCTTGTTTGTATCATATTAATATTGACTAAAGAGCTTAATTAATTATTAATAATGATAGAATTAAACATGTAATTGAATTTACAAGATCCTAGCATATCTAGATGTTTAATTCATAATAAAGGATATTTCAATTAAGTCTTAGTTTGTATAGGATACACATGGGTATGACTAATTAAAATGGTTTTGGACTAATGATCAAAATAATTAAGCTTAACATGAGATGTTAGCTTAATCCATATGAGATGTGGTTAATTAAGGTTTAAAGATGATTTCTACTAATTATGGTCTTAATCTTATTGATTAATTGACAAACTAAAGCAAAATAAGTCAACAAGACATAATTCCTCTTTTTACTCCTTGATTTAAGGAAAAGGAAGTGAGAGGAAATATGGGCTATATAAGGGATTGGCTTTATCTTTTTTGCCTAAGAATTTTCACTCACCTAATGAGAAGATGATGGAGTAACTATTCATCATCTTCTCCAATGAGCTAGAGAGAGAAAGCTTTAAATTCACACAAAATTGAGAGAGGAAGTTTATTTTGAAGAGCATTTATTCAAGAACAAACTTATCTTCAATTAACCCTTGGGAAGGGAATATGGAGTAGCTTCAAAGTCCAAAGCCATCCTCAAGTCTTAAATTCTCAAGTAAAGGAGAAAGAATCAATCATTTGGGAAACCAATGAGAGGAGGTTCAAGCTTCTTGAAAATAATTTGAGAACAAACTTTTGGGAAAAGTATGGTGTGTCTCAAGCTAGAGGCTTCACATTTGAGGAGCTTAAGGAAGGAGGGCGAGATGTATTTTTTCTTCTTACCATTCTCTGTTCAACTTGTGTTTTGCACATAATTGGTGAGAATATACATGGTTGAAGTTATGGGTCCTTTCATAGGGTTTAGACATTAGTCAAAGTGTTTGATAAATGAATAAACCCTCTATGTCAAAAGGGTTTTGATATAGAAATTGATATTTCAAAGTGTTTGAAATTTCAAGTGATTTTGCCAAAAGAGTTTTTGACAAAATGATTTCAATAAAACCCTAGGTTAGAACATAGTTTTAAAGAGTTTGAAACATTGTATAACGTAGTTTTTGTTAAAAAAAGTTTTAACAAAGTATGTTTTTGAAAAAGTTTTGGAAATCGGAATACGAATCCCCTTGGTGATTCGTCCATTCCCTTTTGCTTCCGCTGCACGGCTCGTGAATTTCACCCTTCACATTCCATATTCATATTCATTGCTTGCTTGCTTTAATTTACTTATTTATTTACTTTTTCAATTTCAAATAAAAATCTCTTTTACTTTTTTACTTGCACTTATAAAAACAAACTGATTAAGCTTAGCCATGATAAGTTATTTCTTGGGGATACAATATTGGGTTCTCATTCAATATTACAATAGCTCGTATACTTGTGGTTACTATTTTATAGTAGATTTTAAGGCAAACAATCAGTACTTGTATTCCTTTTGCATGAAACAAAGCATTTTTGAGAAATTAATTTCTTCACGCATAGATTCTTTAATTGATTAGGTCACTAATTTGAGTGATCAAGCCACTGATCTTTAAGGAATAATATTCTTTGACTAAATTTCATAAAACAAACTAAACTTTCTCATATTTAGTTAGCATCCAACTGTGAGGCCCCATCAGAGCTTGCGGGCCACCAAAGCGCCTCAGGTTTCTGGCCTCAAGGAAACTGACCACATGGGGTTAGATTGTGCATGGCATTGAGGTTTCAGTGAGTCCTGCCTTTGGTGAACTCCTTATGAGTCTGTTGGGTGAAAGATTGAAGGTGTTAGTCGCTACTTAATCTTTAGAAAAAGTTAATTTTCAAGGTGATCAAGAAATCATTTTAACTCCATTTTAGAAAATCTAACATTTTACCCAATTTATGGGAAAGGCAAACCCAAAGCCAAAGGTGGATTCGAGGACTCATAATTAATAAAAACATTATACAAAATTGATTTTTCCATTTTCTAAATAATTTTGGCTTAAAACGTTTGTATGTATTTAGTTGAAAAAGATTGGTTTTCGTGTATGCATGGCATACTTTCATGATGCGTGAGTAGTTATAACATGCCAAAAATGATGCATTAATAGATATAATAATAAGAATGACAAAATAAAAGGAAAGTGATAAAAATGGCTAAAATTAAACATGGGTCCTTCTTTTAGCCCCGAAGGGTTCTAGGGAATGCATAAATCTCCAAAGGCAAATTAAAAGAAAAGGTAAAATAACTACATCAAAATAACAAGAAAATACATGGGATCCCTTCTCCAGACTAAAGAATTGGGAAGGGTATGCTTTCCCCAAAAATTAATTACAGATCTGGAAGAGCAAATAATAATAATACAAGTGATGGACAAGAAAAATAATAATACAAAAAGCATTACATAAAAATAAATTGAACAGAAATAAATAAAAGTGGAAAATAAAAATAAAAAAAAAAGAATTTTTGGAGTTGAAGCCTTTGAACGACTTGTTGGCATATTCTGTTGGATGGGAATCAAACCCCACACCATTCTCTCTTCTCACGAAAGGTGGGGTTGTTTTGAGAAACACTGAGTTGGTTGGTTATTCAGAAGCTAATTCATTTTATTTTATAAAAGAATTAACCAAAAGGCCATTAATCAATTTTAGAATTTTGATTAATAAAAATTGAATTTGAATGAGTGGAATTGCCTAAATCAGTTTTATGAGCTTTAATTCAGGACCAAAGAAAATACTATATCATTTTTAGATGTACTACCTTTGGCTTGCGTGGCTTTGGAACCATAGGATTGGATGGTTTGACGAACATGGTGAAGGGCGAATACGGAGTCGTGCAGCGAAAGACCGAATGCTATCCAGAATTGGACAGTACTACTGTATGAACAGTAACAATTCATTTTTTTTAATAAAAAATTTGCCATGCCAAAACACTTTTGACATGGTATGGTTTAGATATTCATTAAACTCTTTAACAAATAAGTAAACCAAAAAGGACCCATACTCAACATCAAGGATCTATCCAATTATTGTGCAAACCACAATAAAAACGAAGAAGGTTTAGAACGTATAAAATACCTCTCGCCCTCCTTCATTAAGCTCCCCAAATGTGAAGCCTCTAGCTTGAGACATACCTAGCTTTTCCCTAAAGCTTGTTCTCTAGTTCTTTTCAAGAAGCTAGAATCCTTTCTCATTGGAATCACCCAAATGAATTGATTCTTGCTT
>CAOJBK013520254.1:0-13396 GCA_948294925.1 Codiaeum variegatum
CAAACAATACAACCACCACCCACCATGTAATTTAGATTTACATCTAAAAATTTCAAAAGTAAATGAGGTTCAACCTTTCCCAACACAAGTAGAAAAGTCACCTTTGACCTTGTATGAAAATTCTTCACTGCAGCTAACAAAGTTAGGTTCCTTCAAAGATGAGAAGCGAAATCTTTAAGTTAGTTACACATCGAAATTGAAAAATCTAAAAGAGAGTATCAGAGCCAAAGATTTAAGATTTAAGGAAAAGAGGCCAGGGGAGGATGAGATGAGATGAAAAAAAAGTATTGGGGAGACATTTGCAAGTGCAAATATTAAAAGACAAAAGAAACCACAACCATGAATTATATTTATGCAAGCACAATGAATGAACATGTTCAGGTGAGGATTTTCTTAGCATCAGTCCACCAGGCTTTTGGACTGTTGATACAACTTTCATTCCAACACTTCAAACATAACCCCTCACAAGAAAATAAAAATAAGCTGATCCCAAAACTAGGCAATCCTTCCATAGTCTTTTCTCCCACGGGATGCTGGTGGAATGCTTGTGACTGGATAATTAGCCCTACGCCCTACAATAGAACGTAATATGAGTTTAACATTGTATCAACTTATCCGATTGCCGCAAAAACAGTTGTTGCTCTTATAAAATTAATATCAAGCACTATACAAGAGAAGTGTTAGGAAGTGGCTTATCAAATGAAGTACCCCATGGCATGCCATTGCTGAGCGAACTATTTCCTGGAGAAAGTGGACCCCCAGAATTAAAGCTGGATTGCGGAGGCTGCACCTTCATATGATTCCAGTCACTACCCCGAACAGCTGGTCTCCCATGGTTGAACCGCGGAATGGATTGCTGTCCTAAACGGCTCGGTGAATTTTGCAAAATGTGAGGCATGAAATGAGAAGGCTTTGACATTGAACGACCGTATCCACTATGAACATCATGAGTTGAAGGAGGGCTGCTCACGTCTGTGTGTGAAAATCCTTGAATAGGTCCATTTTGCCTGACAGACGATCACAAGTAACAAAAGGAATCAAGATGGTAAGAACAACAGTAATATAAAGAAGCTTTCACCCATTGCCATCTCCAAAACAAAATCCAGAAGCACAAACAAATTGCAATAAAGGTGTAAAAGCACTGCCTCCACATTTTTGTAGTTAAGAGATTGATCAATTCCAAAAATTACACATACAAATGGGAGCCTCTTCTAACACAACAGTTTCCTTGTTTTGTCAAGACTTTCAAGCTTATTCATGATAGTTAAGATAGTGCATAACCATTGACATGTTATTTGATTAATGCAATGTTGCACCAATTACATTAAAGCGAAAAAAGAGCAATTCTGTAATTTTAGATTAGTCAATCAAATAAATAATACAGGTATGTACAACTGAAAGTAACAGTACGAATATACTCAAGCCAATGTGAGAGTATACCTTTGAATCAATGAATTGGAGCTTTGATTTGACGCTCGATTGAACCTTCCAAAACTAACTGATGGATCACCTGCACCGAGATGTATGCCTTTGCTGAACTCAGTGCTTATACAGTTGGCATCTGAACCATCACCCTCTTGTAGGAGAAGCTCGTCACTGAAACACGAATAATAGATGTCATGTCAACAGCTAAATAAGCACAACTGCTGAATCTATAAGCAGAATAAACAGGTACACAAATTAAAGAATTGAATATTACACAAACTAGAACAAAAAAAGGACCCTTGTGCTTTATTATTTTTATGGTTCGCATTGTTAGAATCTTACGATTCAATTGGATTTACATGCAAAATGAGTTGAATCTATAGGTGAATCTAAAATAAGAGAGAATCTTACGATTTGGTCCCAAATCCGTAGAATCAATACAACTCGATCGATTCATGTGATTCTCAAAATATTTAAAAACAATAGATAAACATTAGAAAGAAGAGTCAAGAGTTGCTCTTGAAGATGAAGAGGTCTTAATGGAAACTTGGTTTAAAAGAGTCCATTAATTATATAATCTAGGAATATCTCTAAGTTGAGGTTTTAGTTTTAAACTTGTAGTTATCAATTTACATCAAACTCTAAAATATAATTATATTATTTATTTTTTTGATAGTGGATCACACCTAATATAGAGGAGAGTACTCGAACCCGAGACCTCTCGCTCCCAAGAGCAGTGCTCTTGCCACTTGGATTAGACCTCAAGTGTTATAATTATATTATTTATTAGTTCTAAAAGAATTTTAAACTGATTTTAGTATCATAATTTTAGTTATTATTGGAATTAGAAATATACACTAGAAGGACCTTTTAGTTTAATAAGGTGAGACGCCTTAAATTTAAGTAATATTTGACATGAAATATGGCACTATATGAACATAAGTTATTTATAATCAATATTCACATCTTAACTGAATCTTATGATTCAATTCTCAATTCTCTATTCACAAAAATAACTTTTTGATTCTCGATTCGAATCTTGATTTGGGGATCGCATCTATGCACTAAAGCCAACATGATACATAGAGAGGCATGTTCAAGTGGCACATTCCTTATAAAAAACTAGGAGTATAAAAATCAATTTATCCTATAAATCCAATCACAAACTGCTCCTACTTATGATAAATGATTTGACTTCTATTAGCATGCAATGGAAATCAATTTCTTTGATCAAAATTTAGACATGAGGACCAAGCAAAGGACTTAGGGCAACAAAATATACGCAACACATATTATACACACAGAAGTTAAATCCTAACACATGTCATGATATCTTCCATCTCAACCCATTCATTATAGCTTAGCAGGCGATAATTTACTGTACAGAAGGAAAATAGATTTTATGGACACAATATTTTACCAAAAATTATGAATTTATACCCTTATCACGTTCCATTCAATTTAATTGACCTAATTATTCAAGCATTTCGTTGGTTCTCTACCAACTAGTTCCATTAGGCCGCTTAATTATATGCAAAGTAATTGCAAAAGAAAGGGTGAATTACTGTTTTGTCCCTAAGTTATAGCCAATCACACTAAGGTCCTTGCATTTTGATGAACTAATTAATCAGTCCCTACATTCTTATTCTGTCCAGCAGTTTGGCCCTTATGGCCATTTTTCCTTTTTTACAATTCTGTTAAAAAAGTTAAAAATAAAATAAATAAAAAATATTAAAGACTAACTAAAATACCACCCCAACCTCTTTTTATTTTCTTTCCCTTTCCTCTTCCTTGTTCCCTTCCCTCACAATATTTTCTGCATGCTTCTCTTTCCCTTTTCTCTCTTTTTCTTCTCTCATTGCTCAGCCTCACCAGTGGGGTTTGTCACTAAGCCTTAGCCATCTTGATTTCCAGTTGCTTGAGCAGAAAAAATGGTGACATGTTAAATTTCATCCTTATTTATTTTCTTTCCTCCTCTGCCACCACAACTATCACCATTGTCCCAAAACAAAGCCTTGCCTCAGGTGATACCAATGCAGCCAAGGAGTTGACACCATCTCTCCCTTAAACACAACCAAGTCATCAAAGCTCACAAAAGAAAATTAGATTTTTATGGACATTAACATCTTAGGATCAAGTAATTTAAAACTGGTATCTCCCCAAGTCTTTGATTTAAAAGGTGATATCCTAATTCTTTGGGTTTTCTTTAAACTCCAAAACCATAAGAAAAAGAAGTATCAGTAAAGCTTCAAAATTTTGGAGGTTTTCCAGTATGAGCAATGGGGGGATTCTTTCGCAAAGGTTCAGAAAGCTTCTTTGTTTAACTATCTTCTCACCATTTTTTTCCAAAATTTTCTGTCTTGGTTTTGTCTCATATACATGTAATTTGGACATTCAATGTGTATTTTGACTTTTTGCTTATGTTTAGGTAAATTTTTCGGAGAGATTTCATTGATCTGTTTGTCCTTAAATTTTCTGAAAAATTTCTTGTAAACGGATTTGTTTGACTTTAGTAGCTTTATAGATTTGAGTTATTGTTGAAGAGATTTCAATGGTTAGAAAACCTCTTAACAAATGAAATTGATGAAAAGAAAATTAACTGGGAAAAAAAAGGGAATTTTGGTATTTTTATAGAAAGTTGATGGTAAAAATAGTCGCAAGGGCTATCTAGTTAACATTCTTAAAAGCATGGGACTAATTAAAGAATTTATCAAAACACAGGGACCTTAGTGTTAGTTTCACCAAAACTGGAGGACTAAATAGTAATTCACCTACAAAAGAAAGCCACCTTTACCCCTTTTTTTCTCCTTCCTTTTTTATTCACTGACTGGCAGATCTCATTTAGTCAACTTCAAAAATAAAATTTTCATTGTCTTCAGAAGACTCATGTTCAACTTTAAAACATAATATAAGATGCAAAGAATGGATCAGCAATTACCGCGAACCTCCAGAATCAGTAATATTCAATATTTAGGAGTAAAAACTAACAGCTACTGCAAGCTGAATATGTCTACTCCGTCCAAAGCCATATTTTTAGGCTATGCACAAATATATATATATATATATATATGAAACATGAAACTTCATGTTCTTGTAGTTGCATTGCAACGTTGCTATATGCATTATTGCAATATCCCAACTAACATTGGCATTAAGGCCAAGTAAAGTAGGATAACTTGCTTACCTGTAATTGGGATCCCAATCCCCTGGATTTGGCAATGACTGGCTTGCCTCAGGCTTATCATGAGCTGGACCCACACTTTGAGGGAATTGCATATTGGAAGGAATGAAGGAACTGGGCACATTCTGAATACCACTCTGCTGCTGTGTCCAGCTTGCAGAACTAGAATTTGACTGCCGGTGTGAGGGAGAATTTCCATGTAATGAAGGGTTTCCCTCAACTTGAGTAGAACTGCTGCTGTCAGCAAATTGTCCTTGCCAATGAGAAGACAGCATATTTTCTTGAGAATGAGAACTTCCAGAATAGGCCCAATTTTTTCTTCTATTGAATTGGGTAACTGCAGCCACCTTTCCTAAAGGAGATCCATGACAATTGTTTCGTGCCGGTGAAGTTGGACCATAATGCCCTGGAGAACCAGTAGACATTTGACTGTAGGAAGTTGGTGGAGTGAATTGTGATGGACTTGTACCAAGGGGCAGTGATGCAAAATTTCCGGTCGGACTCATACCAATTCCATTTGCATGTGAATACTGAATAAACCTTCGTCTAGTATCTGGACTACTTCCAAGAATTGAAAGACCAGCCTGAGCATGCATATTCATTCCAGAGGGTCCAACGGGTGAATAATATGGAAACATATTACTGCTATCTCCATAACTCCCATAGCTGCTACCAAGACCAATACCGTCATTGTAGCTACCATGGCTTCCTATGCTGCCATAGCTATTACCATGTGCATAAGGAAACATCTGAAAGTGCGGGCTATTATGAAGAGAGGCTCTGGTTCTGCCTGGAATCTGCAATAAAAGTACAAGTGCTTTAGGGTTTTTCCTGCATTCTGCATCTTCATGCATCCAGAATTTAAGTGCTATTTTTCTTTTTAACAAAATAATTATTTTAAGGGGTAGAAAGCTCACATTGGGAGAGAGACCAGCAGCGAACCAATGCCCCCCACCTGGGTGATGGTCCACCTTGAAATTTTGTGCAACAGGCTGAGTGAGAGAGAGAGAGAGAGAGAGAGAGAGAGATGAATACCATTTTAAAGAATAACTAGAATTAGCATGCCATATAATCCAAATATCCAGGGCAACTAACCAAAAAAATGACTGAGTACCGTAAGAACAGAGAATTCCAGCACCGAATTCAATGAAGAATCGGAGAAGAATGAAAAGCAAATGAAATATGCCAAATTTTAGAGGATAGACTAATCTTTTCATCTGTCTTGTTTGGTAATCATTTACATAGATGAAAAATTATGAGAGACAAAGTTGTAACCGTAAACTTCCTATTTACGAGAAGTATAAACACAAGTTTAGGTGAGAAGCTATGACGCACGGACACTTCATTCACTTAGTCTATCCCCATATCAGAAACTCGGATACCCGACGAATTGGACACTCGAAAACTCATGTTTCCTTTCCTATATTTTTTTGAAAATGCCATTTCCGCATACCCCGTGTCCCATGTCCGCATATCCCATATCTCGTGTCCATGCTACATAGATGAGAAGGCAAGGAATATCTAAGCCAATACCCATAAAAAAAGGGTGCGGCCTTAGAACAACAAAGTAATGCATCAAAAGCTATCCCAAGTCAAAATTTAATTCCTTCAAGTTTCACAATATTTAGGAAAGAAAAATGTAAAATATACAAAGGCAAAAACAATATATTAAAGGCTTGGCAAAAAAAAATGTCAAATACAAGGAGGTAAAGTGAACTAAAATCAAAACAAATAAAGGGCCAAATGAGTTATAAGTATAGATAAAGAAGGATGACAACTTCAATAAATAGTGCAAATCTTATGATGATGCAAGCTTTTTTCCCCCCCATCATTTCAAGCATTGGGAGTAACTGATTGATAGATACAGCAGTTATGCCTGATTACCTAGGATTAAATCTTCAGGACCAAATAGCCAAATTAACTAGCAAACAACTACATACCATGCGAGGGGTCTCTGGTGGAGGCGTGTACGGGCAGGTGAAAGGTTCCCCTGTTACAAAAGGGTGTTTTGAGGCCTGCAGGTCAATAAGTTGTCACTCCATGCATCCAAGATCACAATTATATTGCATGTCAGGAGAATTCAAATCTAAGACATTATAAAATTGATAGACACAGTAGCAAATACCTGAAAAGGGGACCACCTTTTTGCAGGATCAAACTCAACAAGCCCTCTCAAGAAATCAATCAAAGCTAGTCGTATCTGACTTTCTATTATATGTTAATTATACAACCATCAGAAACTTTCGAAAAGATAGTAATACAAGAAAATTTGTTAGATAAAATCAGATGCTATAGATAAAAGAATAACCTTTTAGAATATCTTCCTCTCGTAAATTTTTTCTGTAAGGATAGTTTGCTACGATTGCCTCAAGGTTCATAAGATGGAAATACTCCTTTCCAATTGATGGCTTTTTCAGTTCCCTCTGAGCAGAGATCAGCAACCATCAGAATTAAGACACAACAAATGAGGAAGTGGGCAACACTTTTTCTAGAAGCTATAATGATGAAAATTATGTGAAGCACTTTACTTCATCTATTTACCAAATTTTCTTACGTAATAGAACTAGAATACTTACAGCTTCATATTCTTCCACTGATAAGGCTTGGTAAGCACTTTTTCCACCAAAAGAAACTTCACTATTCTCAACATTGTGGACATTTCCAACGCACTTGAAGAACTTACTTGTATTTTTTGCTTCCTTAAGTAGATAATCAGGGGGTTGCGCACTACAACACAAACCACAATCGAAAGGATGTATCAAAACAATTGTGAAGGGATGCTCCTTTGGTTGGCTGACATATTTTAGAAACTAAATTCTTTAATGTGTCAATATAAAGAGGAGAAATGTGTCTAATGCATACAGTGGCAACACTGGAAAGTGATGCATGAAAAATTTGTTGATTCCATATCCTAGGAGGTGATTGACCTCATTGAATAATGGTATATCACTCTCATAATTCATATGACTGAATTATAAATAAATATATATATATATATATATATATAAAGTGGGCGTGGAGAGGCAGGGAATAAAAATAAAACTGAAAAAGCATAATATATTATTCAAATATGAAGAGGCCATACTAATATTCCAGCAAATATCAAATGTTTGTACACACAAACTGAATGCCAGAGAGGCCAATCCCCAAGTTCATGAAAATCAGTCACCTCCCACCATTATGCAGTGGACTTCATCAAATAAATCCTCTGACAAATGAAGCTAAAAAGGGAACAAAACCAAAGGATTCTAATTTCTCGGACACATATATCTACTTCAGTACAATTTCAAGTCCATGAGTGTCTTAACCCTTTTGGTGTTCAGAGATGGATCTCATATTGGGCACCTAAGGTCCACTAGTGCACTTGCTTGAAGCTAGCTCACAAAATTACATACGTCATATCCACTAAAATCTTTCATATATGACAGAGAGGGAGTATTCAGGATTAAACACCAGTCACTCAAGTAAGCAAAGATTTGATCACAAATTAGTTCTAATGAATTATCTTAATTATTTTCCCCCATTTTACCTGTTTTAGAGTGGCTAAATCAGTTTTAGGAAACTACAAATGCCACTCAAAGATGCCAAAACCGAAGATCAAGAACAACACGGATAACATTAACCATTTGTTTGGATAGTAGAAAATAAGGGAGAAAGAAACTAAATGAAGGAAAATATGAAGGGAAATAACGGTTATGTTCTTCCATAAATTTTCACTACTGTTTGGAGAGAAAATAATTAAAGAAATACAGTATTATTTCCTTTCTGTCCTTCTATCGAAACAAAAGGAAGAAAATTAAATTATTTTTAAAATTTTCAGTTCTTTATTATTCCCTCCCCCCCACATTTCCCCCCCTCTTATAATCCAAACAGGGGCTTAAAGAATTTAAGAGTGCGCTCAGATGGAAGTATTTGATTTGAAATGCTAGAGTTTTGAATTTAAGGATTTCAAATAACACGCATTTAGATGTTATTTCAACTTCTCATAATTTGGCTTTTCAAATCTATTATTGTTTTGATTACATCCTCACACCATAGATCCATATAGTTGCCAAACAAAGGATTTGACCCATATCAAAATTTACGGACAAAACCCTCGCATCCAAGCATAGCATAAATGAATTTCTATGATAATTCCCTATTGGTAGGGCATGTACAAATGATTCTTTTAATGGTCAATACTTATTTCAAAAGAACTATGTGACAGCGGAAAGTACATCAGATAATACAAGAGATATAAGAAAAATTCATTACTAAATTACACTGCATAGATAGAAGCTTAAAAATTACTCTCGGCAGATGAGAGAGAGAGACTCACCCAAGAATTTCAATCATTCTCCTCAAAAGGTCAAATTCTGAAGCTCCAGGGAAGAGTGGCAGTCCTAGAAACAGTTCTGCAACTATGCACCCAAAGGACCACATGTCAATAGTGGTAGTATACCTGGAAATGGTTAAGGACAAGCTAAACCACAATGAAACCAGGAAAAAGTATGAGTATGCACAGCTCATCATTAAGCTCAAGCTGAATGAAAAGCAATCATAAGAACTTAAAGAATATATCGAATACAAGAATAGTTGAATAACAATATTGAAATATAAAAAAAATCCTGAATAACAAAATTCTCGCTACCAGCAAATGATTAAGTAGAAATTATAGCATGAAACTCATTCTGCTTGTTTAAAACATTTGATCTCCTTTCATTTCCAGGCCTTCTGCATGGAAAGAAAATTTTACATTTGCTCCAGCAGATGCTAAGGTGGATGATGATGTTGGTCCATGGTGAAGGATGATCAGAAGAATACAAGGAATACTCAGTAAAGGAAGTAAACCAGAGATTGGTTATAGTAGCAGGACATAGAAGAACACCAGCAGTAGTTCCAACTGCTGACAGTGGTTGCAGGTTACATGACAAAATGATTGGTTGTGCAAAGGGAAGAGGGGAAGTGGAAACCCAGGGAGAGAGGGATTTAAGGGGCAGGCTTGGCAAATTTAGTTTTTGAAACAGTAACATCAAACTACTACCAAACTAGAAGAACTAGTACTTCCCCATCCATCAACCCACACACAGAGAAGCATGCAGTAGAAACAGTAAAGTAATGCTTAAGGATACTGATACCCAAGGAGGACTTCCGGAGACCTGTAGTAACGACTCTGCAGAATAAACAGACATGCAATTATAAGACCTTCCACAAGAAGACAACAATCAACTAAAAGCCTAGGGAAAAACATATATGTGAACCTGGATGTAGGAGTAAACAGTACGATCCTCCATGCATGCTGATCCAAAGTCGATTATTTTAATTTCTGCTGGCTTCACACTGTTTTTCCATAGTACAAAAGTTCAAATTGAATGGAAACAAGGACATGATGTAGAGTTTGTGCCTAAAAATCCAGAAGAAAGTTAACTTACCTTGTGCATAGAAGAATGTTTTCAGGCTTCAAATCGCAATGGATTATCCCAGCGTCTTTCAACAGAGCCAATCCTCGTAAAATCTTTTCAGAAAAACATTTTAAAGGGACTAAAAGTATAATCAACTTCAAAAACATGCAGCACATCAGCAATATTAGCTTCTAAGAGAAGTTTGCAAACCTGTTTGGAGAACAATTGTACAATGCTTAACGATAACCCTCTGAATTGATTTATCTTGATAAGCTCATACCTGAATATAACTTTAAAATAAAAACACACTGTGCAGAAGAAATAGAACTTATGTGCATATGTAAACGTAAATAATGTTGTATAAGATGCAAATGTCCCAATGCAAGATGCTAAGAAATTGAATATAGTTAATTGCAATAACTTACAGATTTGTGTCGAGCAGTTCAAAGCAAATGCACAAGTGCTTCTGAAATACAAAATAATCATAAATACGAACTATATGATGCTTATCTTCAGGATCATACTTCTTGTTCAACTGTAAAAAAGAAATGGAGCAAACATAGAGATTTCAGTGACCCATATCACAACTGCTGGGAGAAATAAGCTTCAAGCCAGATTTTTACTACCGCAGTTAAAATAGATACTTCAACCAGAGCTTGCTGATAATAAGCCGGTTGATTTTTAATTATCTTCACAGCAACAAAACTATTGGTTTCTACAACCCAGCATTTAGCAACCTGTCCGAAAGTCCCATGGCCAAGAACATCTTTGACAATGTATCTGCAAATGTAATATAATCAGCATGTCATCAGAATCTTGAAATTATAATTGAGGAATAAATAAACCCAATACCATGAATTTTGGGGGGTGATTGCAAGTGGACCATCATACTTCAAAGCATTATGATATCTAAACTTTGACTTGGAAGTCAAAATTCTCCAACACTGAATTTTGTTTTAAAATTTATGTTGATACTTTTTTTTTTTGCTTAATGAAGTTGGTTTAAGCATTAAAACTGCCATACAATAAGCTTTTAATTACCATAAGATCTAATTTTTTAAAGAAACAATCATACAAGATTTAAGAGAAACATTTTAGATTTAAGTTTGAATCGTTCTAGTTTTAGTTCTCCAATATTTTCTTTTTTATTTGGATAACATTTTTATCACAAAACTTTTCTATGACGGGAATTTCCTTTACCCCATATTATCAAATTTGCAAAAAGAAATAATTGAGATCAAAAGTTTCATAAGGGCTTCTATTGCAATGTTCTAGTACAGATTAGAATCAATAAAATAACACTTCAAAAAATGAATTCAATTTGCAATGACCCCCCAAAAGCTCTAGCTAGTAGATGTTCAGCAAATTTTAACTACCATAATAATCACATTTTAAAATCTTTAGTACTAAGTGAAACACACCCCATGGAACTTCAAACAAAGATGAGGGGAAAAAAACTATACTGACAGTAAAAAAATTTACCATCATTCCTGGATTTTATAACACAAACATAGACGAGAGAATACATCAGGTTTCGTGTAAGTTCATCAAGTTTATATTGGGACCTGATGTGAAGTATGGAGGATTATTTGACAGGTTGTTCACAGACCTTGGTTGCTTCTTTATCCTGCAAACTCTTTTTAACGTCTTGTGTTCTCGTCCTACTTTCTATTTTCAAACTGGTGTCCATCATTTTGCTGGTACAGATTGACTTAAGCACAATACTTCCAAAGCCATACCCTAAAACCCTAGTTGTTAATCTCAAATCTTATTTTCACCAATAACTAGCCATCTTTTAAGTAAACCGACCTCTAATTCAGGCACATTCCCCCTAAATGATTGCCCACAAACCTTTTGACAGTCAAGATTGTATGTTACCAGCTATGATGAAGGGGATTTACATACACAAGGAAATAAAAATGGAAATCATGAGCAAACCTTCTCTGGTTCTCTAGATTGACCAAGGCAAAGTTTACAGTAAGAATAAGGTCAGAGTTCACATTGTCATAGCCATCATTAAGGACTCCAGTTGATGGGCTGGTCAAATATCTTTTTGGATTTAATTCTTCAGAATACTTGAACTGTGGATTACATATTTGATATGTCTCAACTATGTCTTTGGTTAGCCTTGCCACCAACTGCACAATTAAAAGCTGCGAGTCAGTAAAACTTTTCTGAAATAATTCTGATGCAAGTATGTTTCAACTGCTCACAGCACAAAAATAATGATAATGATGGTAGACAAGTTCAAACATCAAATGGCAGATCAGTGAAGGAGCACAAAAAAGCATAAGGCAGGATAAACAAACTGACACACAGGTGGTCAGAAGGTGGTAAATCAATCTACAATATCGATATATGCACCCTAAGTGGTAGCACAACCTCAACATCTTTGTCCACAGCCAATGTGGATTGCTGTAGACCTAACAACTAAAGCACTTTGGATGCCTTTGTGTACCTAGTAAAAAACCTGGCATCAACAACCTTCATGCTTCCTGAATGACACCAAATATGTGCATGCTTGTCCACAGATACAGACACAAATAGGTAGCAAGCTGAGTAGATTTGTTAAGCCCAAAAAAACAAATGAATATAGCCAACAGGATTTCACAATAAATTCCTATTATCATGTATTAATAAATATTTCCCGATCATTAGGTTAAGTTGCAGTTACTCAAAACTAAAGATCAGTAGCCGAGTAGTTTATAATGTCAACTGATCCATCTATGTGTTCAATTGGGCACAAAAAGTATTCAACCCTCCAACGCACAATATAGTGAGGATAGGTTCCGATTTTGTTTGCTAGTCACACCAACAATTTAGAAATACATAAAGCAAAGAACCTTAAAACTGAATCTCTAGCAAGTTACTGAATAGGAAAAGGGAAATCACACACAGCCAACAAGTAAAGAAGGAAAATATTAAATATTAACATTCTTGCAGCCATGAAGATCAGCAACAAAATAGCCATGATTAATTTACCAAAAGAATAGTTTCCAAGACGTTAGCAGGAAGACACCCACAACCCCACACTACATCCCCCCACCCCCTCCTCCCCCCCACCACAAAACCCACCCCACAACAAATACAAAAAACTTCCCAAGCCCAAAATCATTGCAAAACTAAGAGTCCATGCAGACCTAGGAAGTTGATTCCGCTTTAAACTTCATTAATTCTTTATTGCATTGAAATGGTCCCAAGGTTTTCTCATATTTTATGAATCATTCAATTATTTCAACTTTATTCCCTGCAGTTCTTTTGAAAGAGAGAAGGAAAGAAGCATATCAATCAATAGAAAAGGGACTATCTGCTCCCATTACATACCTTCTAAAAACCCATTCAAAGGCTTCAAAAAGTATCAAACAAAAACAAATATCTTATCAACGACAATTGTTATAATAATGATCAA
>CAOJBK013520404.1:0-12429 GCA_948294925.1 Codiaeum variegatum
TATCTCATACAAACTATAACATAATTGAAACTATCCTTTTATGAATTAAAAATCAAGACATGCTAACATCTTTATAAATTTAATTATCATTAATAATTAATTAAACTCCTTAAGTAATCATTAATATGATTCATACAAGCTAATGGAAATTGCTATATGGTATGTGAATTACTAAGTTCATGTTCTAATTAGCAATGGGATAAAGAAAACACTTTTCTTCCCACCAAGTGTGTTAACCTAATTACGCACTTAGTCCCATAAGTCATGAGTAACGTCTAGCATAACATATAATGACTACCCAATTAAAAATGAATGTCAATAACCATATCCTTGACATTGCATGAACCTCTCAATCATAATTACCATGCACTCAAATCCATTCATTATGGATTCTCGATCTTAGCTAGAGTCATGAAATAGTCAAACCCTATATGGTAGATCATATGACCTCTATCTGATTTGAGTTCTTGATAAATCTGGTTCCTACTAGAAACTCTTTCTAATGAACCTTATCCGCTCTAGCCAGAGATTTGCGTATCAAGAATAACCAGAAGTCATAGAATTCCTTCCTTGGTTACCCAAGTTAATGAATCCTTTCTTGGTTGGAAACTTATCCCAACATATCACTGATTATGACTACCACATGCCATATACCAAGACATGACTAGCATCGATATGTAAGTAGTAACAAACCATAGCCACCGATATGCCAGATAACATGTCACCTTAAGTTTAAAGATTATATGCACAATCATGATCTAGATGATTCGATATTGACTAGTTGGTAACGACCCATGTATCCATCATTTAACATCATTGTTCAACTTACTCATACCATGAGTATGCTCATGTGTTGTCATGACATTACATGTATGTAGCATGAGACTCACTACCTCCATACCAATAAGTATCTCATACTTATCTTGGATGACAACAGAGATGATGGTCTTTCAGATTAATGGCGTCCCTACCAATAATCCTATGACCATGAATAACTTTTAAAGTATTTAAGTAATCTGTCACTCCTATTCTCAAACTCTTTGAGAAAATATTCCCTACAAAATACTTAAGGGACATATATATGTTCGAAACAAGGAATGTTTTCATTTAAAGAATATATATATTAAAGCCAGTTAGGTTTTCATTTACATTCACACGTTGAGTGTAAGCGCTAGGACATACACTACTAACATCAACTCCTTGTTAATTTTTGCTAAGGCTAATACCAGAAAAATAGGCCATGTGTTTGAGAATATTCTTAACCATCGGGTTGCAATAAAGATAGAAATCGAAGGCAAGTGGCTCTTTCAGGTCTTCAGTAGTATGGATGAACTGCACAAAAGAAAAGCTGAATAAAAGATATGCCGACAACTCAGGCTGGATCTCCAAAATGGGTACAGTGTCTGGGACTTTAGATTTTTCAGACATATCAGCCCTAATAATAACAATGCCACCTTTCAATGGGAACTTGACTCTTTGGTGCAAAGTAGATGGCATGGCTTTGGCCTGATGAATCCAAGGCCTACTTCGATTAAAACATGTTGGTACATCTATTACTTGGAAGGGGATTTTAAAGTTAGTCAGACCCATGGTGACGGTCAGTATTACCACCCTAAGAACTTCTCTTTTAGAGTTGTTGTATGCCTTTAGAATCTGATTAGAGGGGGTGAAGTCATTAGCAGCTAACCTCAAACAACTAGCAACCTTCAAAGGGCTGAAGTTTAGTGCAGATCCGTTGTCTACTAAGGTCATAGGGATAGTCTCATCCCTTGTGATAACAGTAATGTACAAAACATAATTGTGAGGACCCCTAAGTGGAATCTCACTATTAGAGAAAGAGATAGCAGTCCCCTTTGTGGCATTAGTAATTGATGAAACCAAAGTATCAGGGAAGATGTATGGAGATGTTTGAGTCTGACTCAAAGCCTTGCAAAGAGCTAGGTAATGAGGATAGGAAGACATGCACAAGTTCTAGATGGAAATGTTGGCTTGTGTTTTCTTCAGTTGTTCTAAAATGGGATCCTTGTCAGGTTCAAGAGTCCTTTTAGTTGGAGCCACTGGTTGGCTTCAGTTGTTCTAAAATTGGATCCTTGTCAGGTTCAAGAGTCCTTCTAGTTGGAGCCACTGGTTGGCTAGAGGATGAGGTAAGAGCAAGAGTTTGAGTAATATGAGCACTTCTTATAATGGCATTTATTTCTTAGCTTAGATGTCTCAGGTCTATGATGACATAACAATAGTTATGAGTTGATTGCTTGAAGGAAGTTTGACCAATTATAGGTGAGCAAACTGGGGAGAGTGACTTCTTTAAGGAAGATTGGTCATCTCCAGTGAAATGATAGTTTTTTAGAGGAATAGCATCGGTGATGAGATCAGTGGAATTAACTTCCTTGAATTCACTTAGTATGGCATTGACAGTATGCTCAGGAAGGGGATTAGTGCCAATGTTAACCTCAGGTAATAAAAATTTCCTCTTATCGATGAGATCCTAGATTTTGTGGTGAAGGGCCTTACAATCATCAATTTCATGCCTAGGTCCCTGATGGCAGTCGCAGGTTTCATTCATGTTAAACATTTTTGGCAGAGGGTTTGGAATTGGTTTGGGCTCTAGTGCCTTGAAAGAATTCTTATCTAAGCAATATTTCAAGAGTTAGCTCAGTGTTAACCCTTTTAGGTTAGAAAACTCCATTCTCTATATCTGGAGTGGCTTGTAGGGTGTAATTTCATTAACCCCACTTTCTTTTTATGTATTGGTTTTCTTGAAATTGGAGGATGAGGCATAGGTTTCATCCTTAATAAGACCAGATTCTGTCGCATCTTCTAGTCGTGACTCGATAGCAACCAAGGATTTAAAGTAAAGGAAATGTTGTGTTATCATTCTATCTCAAAACATAGGTAAAAGGTTCTTGACCATCATGTCGATCTGTTCAGACTCAGTTAGTCTTTTAACCATTTGAGATGCCTTATCTCTCCATCTAGCAATAAAGGCAGTGAAGGTATTTTTAGGGCACTGCTTGGTTATTTTGAGGTCCCTTCTTTTGATTTCGACCTCTTAGTTGTAGGAGTATTATTTTATAAACTCCGTACAGATGGATTTCCATGTCTGTTTCTTAGAATCCTCTAGTTGTATGAACCAGGTCAGAGCCGCACCAGTGAGCAACTGTTGGAAGAGATGAGCAAGGATCTCACTTTCCACCCCCAAAGGTCGGAGTGTACCATCATAAATCTTTAGATGAGTTTCAGGGTAGGAGGTGCCTTTGAATTTCTCAAAGTGAGGCATTTAGAACTTAGGAGGGAGCCTCGCCTTGGGGAAGGGGCTTAGTGCCTTCACATCCAGGACTCTTTCCTTTTTCTTAAGGGCCTGTTGGTCCTTTTCCATTTCTTTATACTTTTGAGTCATGATTTCAATAAGCAGATGCTCTTCAACCCTTTTTGAGAAAGAATCAGCAGCGGGCGTAATAGAGGTGTTATTTCCATGGTTAGATTGTCGATGCATTACAATCACCTCATTAGATAGAGTACATAGGTAGTAGAGGCATGGTTGGTGGGTTAGTTCCCAACTTGACTAAGCATGTCTAATAGCCTATTCTTAGCTTTTCATCATTGCAGTAAGGGTCTCTTATTGGACCTTCATAACATCCTCTTGCCTCTGTATGAAGGCAGATATTATGTCAACATAGTTAATAGATACAGATGTAGTAGGTGGAGCAAGTGGAGCTTGTGGACTAGGTGGAGCAATGAGGGTGCCAGTTGGAGCACCGACAGTAGTGGCTCCAGCACCAAGAGGTGGGATGAGGTTGTCTCCGAATGACATAGTGACCTTTTATAAAAGGGAATGAAAATGGAGTATTAGCTTTTGAAATAAGAAAGGTAAAGCCAGGTGTAGGTAGGTAAAGGCATTTTTTGGAAGGGTCTGGTTTCCTATCTAGAACAGTGCATTTTGTCCAATTTTAGTTATGGATGTAGAGATGCATGCGAGTATGCATGAATGGAAAAGGTTTCATGATGCTAGTAACATAGAGTCCATTAGGGTACACGGGACCTAAGGTCAACTCTAATCATTACATGAGGTCTTGGTGGTTTAGTGGTTCCTTATCAGCTAGAGATATTCGACACACCTAACCACGAGAACCAAGGAGGCTCAAACGTGTTAAATGATCAAATGTATCCCCTTATTCAAGCTAAAAGGATCAACTGGTATGCCATTGGAGTGGGATGATTACACTATCAGCAAAGTAGTCCTAAGGAAGGAAGCTCATTCAATTCCACTCTCTATCTGCAGTTTCCTAATATACAGGTGCATAGGAAGTGATGTATAAGAACTTACTATTTCATGAGTTTGGGCCAAAATTTTGTTATTCAAAAAATAACACTTAGTTTTTTGGTCAATTTACCAAACGTCCCTAATGGAGTCATCAACTGTGAGGCCCCGCTTGAGCAGCCCGCGGGATCTTCCTTAAATATCGTGCCTACGAACTCTTTTTTGAAAAAGTCTCTGAGGAAACCTTTCGAATTGTGCTTTCGTGGGCGTCATGGATTGCAGATCGGGTTTCCACTTTTGGGCACCACATGTGTCCGTTGGAGTGCACGTTATGCGTGAAGTGTTAGAGTCACCACCTAATACTTTTTGAAAAATCAGTTTTATTCTAAGGTGATTAAGAAACCTTGTGTGTTTAACTCTATGTTAGAAAAAATCAGTTTCTACCCTAATGGAAAAGTTGTTATTTTTGTAACCAAAGGAGGTTCGGGGGTTCGTGATCTGAAAACATTTTAAGAAAAATAGTTTTTGTACCATTTTAATTAAAATAAAATTTTGGCCCTAATTATCATACAAGTTCAGTTAAAAATATGATTTTCATGTATGCATGTTCAGTAGTATTGGATGAATGCATGAACATGCCAAATATGAATGACAATCCATCAAAGCGGTAAATATAATCAATTTTGCCAGGGGTCCTTCCTCTAGCCCACTTCAAGATAGGGAAGGCACAACACGCAAAAGAAAGCAGTAAATACAGTGAAATCCAATAATAATAGAGGATCTCCCCTCCAACCTTATGGTCTGAGAGAAGCACACATTCCCCAAAATCCATGCATCACACAGAATATATGAAAAAAAATACAAACAGACAATAATAGCAACAACAGAAAAATATAAATAAATAATGAAATGATAAAATAATGTAAATAAAATAAAAAAATATATGACAAATCAAAGAAATTAAAATGTTTAAGGTTGAAGCTGTGAATGGCTTGCCGGCCTATCCCTTTGAATGGGAATCAAATCCCACGTCGTTCTCCCTTCTCGTGAAGGGGCTATTTTGGTAATAGTGGTGTGATTATTAGTTTAGTTGCTAATTGATTTTAGTTTGTAAAAAATAATTATCCAATAGGCTATTAACCAATTCTAATACTTGATTAATGTGAAAATGATTATGATTATGAGTTGTACCTAAATAGATTTTAGGGTTTGATTAATTTTAGTTATGAAAATAGTTTTCATAAAATGCCTTAATTCTGAATTAAAAGGCTTAAAATAAGTGTTCAGAATAACATGTCTTTGGTATGAATTAAAGGGCTTAAAATAACAGTGTTAATGAAGTTAAAAGGAATACTATACCATTTTTACCTTTTTACGTGGGTTGGGAATCGACGGTTCTGATAGTTTGATGAAGCCGGATCGTGTTTTCGTTATGTTCATAGAGGACTGGTTGATTGTTTGAACAGATTGGAGTAGGATAGACTGACAGGACTGATCATCTGTAGTGTTTGGAAACAAATCATTTGTAGCATCTATCGTCTGAATGTTTCATTTTGGATGTTGTAAATTGTGTTTCTAAGTGTCTGGTATGTGTCAAAAGTTGTCTGAAAAAGTTGGTAAAAAAATGTTTAAACCCTGGCTCTGTTATAAAGGATCAAATTTATAGAGAAATGAATTAGAAAACCCTAAAAATAGTCGGCCCGCGCGTCACATGCTTCACGCATGTGCGTGGGCCTTCAAGCATGCGTAAAGGGCTTGACGCATACACTGAGCGCTTCACAAATACATTTAGTGCTTGACATATGTGTTGAGCTTTTCATGCATACATTGAGTGCTTAACGCATGCGTCTTATCAGTCATGCATGCATCTTGTCATTTTAGGTCTGGGTCTATTCTGGGTTAGGTTCAATTCAGTCCAATTTAGTTTTTTAGGCTTTTTGGGCTCGTTTGAAGTCCGATTTGATTATTTTTAGATCCATTGGGATCATATTGACGAGCTGGATGCAATGGTGTAGAAATATGGGTTCACACATGTGCACGCCAACAGACACATATGGATGCTCAAATGTGGGAATCCAACCACACTTTGCGATGCCATGCACAATCCGGCTCCCAACAGTCAGTTTTCTTGGGCTCAATTCCGGAGCTTACAGGCGGGTGTGGGGAAACACCACGGACCAGTCAGACAGGGCCTCACACACATATAAGGTCTCTACTTCACTCACAGTGACTGTAATAGAGAAATATTTCATATTGCTATCAACATTCTTGTAAATAAATAAATATTGAAACCAGGATGTGTAACTATGCTTTTAGTGGATTTTCAGACCATTTAGAAATATAAGTCATTGCATGCAACAAAAAGTTGTGGTTCTACTCTAATACTATGTCAAAGTTTTTGGATCTACTCTTGGTTTTGGTTTTGGTAATTGAGTTTTGCAATGCTAAAACTATATGAAAGCTATTGCTAGCTAACATCAAATGTTAAAAAGAAAGATAGAGGCAAGAATAAATTATCTTTTTCTCTTCTTTTCTTTTACTTAAGGTAATGCAAAGATTAAATAAATAATTCAAAGATATTCTTCAGTAGAATACTTATAGAGAAATTTATATATTCAAATTTTAGGATAGTGGACCATGAGGTATACATAGAAGTGATGTTCACATCCTTATAACCTACAATGTATGACCTATACAAAGATAAATAGCATGAAAAGGCAACAATGAAAAGAAAAGAAGTTCAAAATAATCAAAATTAAAAATCAAAGCAGTTCATATAAAACAAGCCTAAATAAAATTTCACTTTTAATATGAAATTTGAAGAAATCATTCAGAGGGTAAGTCAAGGCCTACATATAAAATGTATGACAGTTACTCATGAATTCCAATGCAAATTTTGAAAAGAAAGAGAGTTATGCTTCGAAACTACATCAAACTTGATAAGGAAGAACTTTGCACAGAAGGTAGCAGCAAAATGAAATCATTATAGTATACTACAACCACCTGAGCATTCGATAATCACTTAGGAACCAACAACTAAATTCGAAAATTGACATACTACTAACCCTTTTATTGACAAACCATCAAGAAAAGAAAAAAGAAAAAAAAATAGCTATAGTCAAAATTATGATAATTAAAACCAATGATTTGTATGAGGTTCCAACCTTAAAGAGAAGCTTGTTAGCAAGCCTATCCATATCTAGCATGTGCATTCCTTTCATCACAGTAATCATGGGGAAGGGTTAAAAGATGATTAAAGAAATAGTAATAACTCTAGGGAAAAAAAGCTACAACATAAAATGATTTCACAATATCAAGTCCTACAAATGTTTCACCCCCTCATGACAAAGTGAATAACATTAAAAAAATGGAATAAAAGCCATAAAAACTAGCCTAACAAAAACCACACCATACTTTTGAAAGGATTTAGTTAAGAAAAATAACTAGTAAGTCCATATATGCATTTACAGGATTTTCATGACTATTGACTTTATGTTAATTGTATATAGACATAAATTACTAACAAAATAAGCATATGATATTTGGTAAATTATACCTTATTTTTCCCCATATTGTTTGTGATTTTTGCACTTTAAATTGAATTTCATTTGTTTGTTCAAGAGTTTTCTACTATTTTTAGGAACTTAAATGGATTTCAGAGCTATGTGAGATTACTTCGAAGTTCGGGTTCAAAAATCAAAGAAAATGCGCTCAAATGGATTAAGAAAACAAGTCATATGATTGCCTCATGGCTTATGAGACAGTTCTTGAAAAATGAGCAAGGAAACATATCTAAAGGCTTATCATGGCTGGTGTCACAAGTCGGGACAGAGCCCGTAAGAGAATGACTCCCTTTATTAATGAGAAACAGTAGCTTCTCACGGGCGGTGTCACGAGCCATGACATAGCCCGTGACAGCTTATTGTCCATTCTGTAGAAATATGACAGGTTTGAACATATTTTGGTATTTTGAGTATAACTCGAGCTACAGAGCTCCACTTGAGATGATTTAGGAACCATTGGAAAGCAAAGGGAAAGATTTACAACTTTGAAGAATACAACAAAGTCTAATTATTTCATCTTCATATATAAAATTGGCTTGAAAGTCAGATATCTAATTCTTGGTACCTATTTAACTTATGCTAAAGTCTAATTATTTGATCTTCATATATAAAATTGGTATGAAAACCAGATGTCTAATTCTTGGTACCTATCTAACTTATGCTGACATGAAAAAAATTGGTCAATCTATACCTGACACCTATCAAAACCTAATGAGCCTTAAGGAACTATAAAAGGATATCATTTATATTAGATTTGGGGGCTTTCTCTTGGGGTTTTGGGCAGCCACCCTCTCAATGGGTTAGCGAGAGAAAAGTGTAGAATTTCCATGGTGAAGATCAAAAGTTGTAGACTTTAGAAGAGGAATGCAGATTGAAGTGGGGATTTCTCACCATTCATTAAGTTCTTGAGTTTTCTCTATCTTCTTTTGTATTTTCTTTTTAAATTTTATGCTATGGATTAATTTTGATTGTATGAATTGGGTAGCCACCATCATCTAGATATTATGAACCCTAATTTTGATTGTATGAATTGAATATTTGGTTTTGCATCAATTTCATCTTTGGATTGTCTTATTTCCTTGATTTATGATTTTTATTCTAATTTATAATTATCGGTTTGTTAATTGGATATTGATTCGATCTTGCATGAGTAGAGATACGCTAATATAAATTGATCACTCATGGAAATAGAGAATTGATTGGGGTGCTAGAGATAGACCTATAATACTTCTTTAGATGTTAGTCTCTTAAGCATAATGCTAATCTTATTTGATTATAGGTTGAGACGAGATTCCCCTATAATACTTAGAATATTAGAGATTTAATCACTTGAGAAAGGTTTATATCCAATTTAGTGAGAGTTTAATTCAATTCATTGTTTAAATGATTCATACCATTGTTCTTGACATGCATGAGAAGTTAGGGGGATTCAATATCTAGATGAACTTCACCATAGATTTTCTATCATCTTTCCTGTATTACTTTCATAAATTAGTTTTAATTAGTTTAGTTTAATTAATCTTAAATTTGATTCAACTGGACAATAGTTTAAGTTTGAGCTAGTACTTGTATGGTTGTCTTTGTGGATCGACCTCTTTACTGTCATACTACCTAAACGATAGGTGCACTTTCCTAGAGTCAGGGTAGGCTTAGCCGTCAAACTTTATAAATTGTAAAACCCCTGGTGTGAAGTGGCGAACATCTAGTTTTTAGCGCCATTGTCGGGGACACTTGTACGCAATATTAGTGATATAATAGCGACTATTGATCTAGTTTTATGTTTATATTTGTTTATTTTTATCTATTTTTGTTTATTTTTTTTTCTCTTTTACTTTTTTGTTTGTTTTGAGTTTTTGTTTTTAGAAAAAAAAATTCCATGGCTGATTGGTACTATCAATAATGGAGTTCCTATCCAAATCAAGAATGGGGATATCCGGAAAATCATTTCACGACTATGGACACATCTATCTAGATGATTTCCCAAATGAATATGATTGGGGAGCACAAGAGAAGTCATCATTTGAGCTTGCAGTGGAAAGATTCGTGGAGTCTACAGAGAATTGGAGGAAGGAGGTGCACAACAAAAGCAATGTACTGAAAAATATTTTCCCATCTCAATTTGAGATAGAGGCCATATTAGGAGATGATGAGCAAGAGTAAGAAGAGCGTAGGTTAGAAGAAATGTTTGTGAAATTAGTTAAAGCTATTAATAGTAGATTTCAGAGCATAGAAATGGTTATGGAAAACCAACAAACTTCTCTTCACAACCTAGAAATTGAAGTTGGGCAAATTTTGGAGTTTCTAAGTACCTCACCAAAAGACCATTTACCCAACTATGTTAATACCATTCTGGGAGAGCAACAAAAGACCACTACTGCCTGGTGGTTATGGCATGATGATAGTGATGAAGACCATAATGGTGAGCAATATGTCATGGATGAAGTGGGAACAAGTGTTGAAAATATTCCACCCATAATCCAAACACACACCCTTCCTATAACCCAAATCCTAAAATTTGAACACCCTCCTACACCACACTTTACACCACTACAACCCTTTTTAAAATGTTTAGTTGTTAGAGAAACAAGTATATGGTCAATTCTTCTGGTCTTTAAGCTTTCTTTAGAGAAGGAAATCTATTCTGTAGAGGTGTTAGAACAAAAATTGAGTGCATTTGGGTGGCACATCAAAGAATTACAAGGGGTGGAGGAAGAAGATGTTATATTCAGTCTTTTAGAAGTTCAACTGGCATACCCCACAATAAGCCAATGGGTACGGCTTTTTTATGATGGCTCTCAACCTCGTAAGCTCATGTTTGCAAGAAATGGAGAACCAAAAATGTTTTTATTGCTGAAAGAAGGCTATGTGAGGGCCAACACCCTTACATACTCTTCTTTGTCACTACTAGAAAAATGACCTATAATGACATATCACTATATGACGTTTTTGTGTAAACCAGTATTTTATGACAGACTCATGGTATAATTTTTTTTAATCATTAATTTAAGACATAGTTATAATATTTTTTTTCTATTTATCATGTATTTATGATATAAATATGATTATTTTTCATTATCATTAAAATATGACTGAAGTATAATAATTTTTACTTGTTATATAATTAAAAATAAAAAAAAAATCATATGCTAAACATATGAAAGCCATTTTTTTCCCAAATATATAAAAGCTAAATAAAACATATAATTTTACCTACTCGCACGACCACCACTCACCACCAAACTCGCCACTTTCATTCTCACCCTCCCGCTACAAAAAAAAAATTACTGACCCTGTTGGGGTCAGTGATTTTTTTTTTTTTTGTTTACTAATCCCAAAATTTTAGTTACTGACCCCTAATTAGGGTCTCCGTCAGTAAAAAAAATACTAATGACTCGAAAATTTGAGTCAGTAATATTTAATTGGGGTCAGTAATTTTTTTAATTAATTACTGACCCGTTACTGACCAAAAAATTGGGTCAATAATTACTGACCCAATTTTTTTTATCAGTAATTTAAATTATTGGGTCAGTAATATTTTCATTAATAATGACCCATTAGCGACGAAAAATGCATTTCTGACCAAAATATTATGTCACTAATTTACTGACCAAATAAAATTATTCATTAATTACATAACAAATACTGGAATTTTTTATTTAATAATTACGTAAAAAAATTAGGGTAAGTAATTTTTTTAATTAATTACTGACCCGTTACTGATTACGTCACAAATACTGAAATTTTTTGGTATAAATAAAAATTCATTTGAAATCCTAATTTATTAAATCTATAAAATTAGTCAAAACTAATATAATTTCATAAAAATTTGTTTATATGAAGATGCTTGTCCAATAGCTTGACAGGGGCATCAAATTCATAGTCCTTTCCATAGTGGAGCAAAGGCAATTTAAACATGATAATTAGAGATTTTGCACAATTTAAACAAGGGTTAAAGCTTTTTCTTTCACATGTTCGCACTACACATTCTAGCAACAAGTAGTAGCACTACACATGTTCGCACTAGGATTAACCTCTTGTGAGTTACAAGTTTTATATTGAATTCAAGTGTCTCTGAATTGCCAATAACTTTCACTCTGGCTTTGTCCCCAGTATACTTTTGAGAAACAAGGTAACTGAAGCTAATCCGCTCTCCATACCTAAATGGGACTGAAAAACAATACAAAAGAAAGGATTAGTATAACATTTTCCCATATTGATGAAACTAATGCAATAAATTTGACAGAACATAAACGAAAATATCAGTAAATTCAAAAGCTAAAATAAAAAAGAAATATAGAAATCAAAGTTTCAACTTTTAAATATCCTGGTGCCAAAGTAGCTTGGTCATCTTATTACATAACAGCCATTAATGAACCAGAAGCAGCAGGTAAAGAGAAGACTAGGGTCAAACATGTCCTCATAATAAATCTCAAATCTCTTGAGATAAGTTATACAAAAATATCATTAAATTATAACATTGGACCTTTCCTTCTTCTTGAGTAAGTGTAAAGTAAAATGCTCATGACTTTTGTGAGGCCTTGCATAGGCCATATGAAGCTTTAGTTCATTCAACTTAAAAAAGATTAGTTAAGTCAACCTGAAAGAATT
>CAOJBK013520758.1:0-10483 GCA_948294925.1 Codiaeum variegatum
TTTTAAGGTTGTTTTTGTTATAATATTTTAAGGATATTTTAATTATGAATGTTAACTTGTAAATATTTTAAGGATATTTTTAATTATTAAATGATTTTGTGTGTTAAATCTAGTATTATGAAGTTGTGTAAAAATTTATAAGAATGTTAAATTTTTTTTAGTAATGTGTTTTATTTTGTGTGTTAAATTTAATTAATTTGAATTTTTAGTAAATTAGTGACGTAATATTTTGGTCAGAAATGCATTTTTTAGTCGCTAATGGGTCGTTATTAATGAAAATATTACTGACCCAATAATTTAAATTACTGACAAAAAAAAGTGAGTCAGTAATTACTGATCCAATTTTTTGGTCAGTAACGGGTCAGTAATTTTAAAAAATTACTGACTCCAAAAAAAAATTACTGACCCCAAAATTGGGTCAGTAATTCGGGTTAGTAATATTTTTTTTACTGACGGAGGAAATACTGACCCCGAATTGGGGTCAATAAATGAATTTTTGGGGTCAGTAATTTTTTTTTTTTGTAGTGTAAGCTTAACTACTCCAGTAGGAGGGTACGACCATGCACTTCCAGACTGATTAGCAACTAGTTTAGGAGGGATTGAGTTGTTTCTTTGGTTCAAGGTCAAGACAAAGTTCCATTCCTCAAGATTTATTATGGCATTTGATGGCTTAGAGACTGTCCCACTAGATCCCCTAAAAGATGTAGGTGTTCCTAACCTTCCATACATGCTATAGCAAGAAAAGCAGCAAGGGAACTCGACTCATCAGCTTGGTCTTGAGAGTCACAGAAATCCATTACAACTTGCCAACTGTCCACAGCTGGATCTCCATTCAGAACGAATGATTTAACCCAAAGGCAACCCATACTAAATACTCTATGCTTTTGGACATTAGAACAACATGTGTTTATCTAATTCCTCCTCACCACACCAACAATAGAGACTTTAAACTCTATGAGTTCTACTCTTCAAGTTAGAGCTCGTACTTAAGCAGCCCTTGGCTAACCTCCATATGAACAAAATGATCTTTCTATGCACTTTCAACCTCCAAAGCCTTTTTCAGAAAATAGAGGACACATTTATACAACCAGTGGTAATGGAAAAGAATGAGATGCAATGAAATATCTGAACTTTACCAAATATTGGTCATTATTAGAATGTTCGCAAATCCAAGTATCCCTGACATTCATACAACTAATGGGGATTGAAAAAATTGCTTGCATGTCTTCAGGAATAAAAAGAGTTTCTAATAACTCCAGATTCCATCCACTTCCATTTCTTTCATAAGGTTTCACACCAAGTAAGGCACTGTTGATGGTTCACCCTGAACTGTAGGTTTGAATGAGGGTCCGCCATGTATCCAAGGATTTTCAATTGTTTTATAATACACCTAGAGTCAATAATTCCCTACCCCATAATATACTTTGCCAACCTCGAGAGTGATTGGATCCTCTTTTAGCTTCTATAAAAGAAGAGGCATGGATATATTTACCTTGAAGAATTCTAACAATTAATGAATTTGGCTCCTTGAGAATTTTTCAGCCTTGTTTAGTGAGAAGCGCCAGGTTGAACGCTATAAAATCTTTAAAGCCAAGACCCTTCGAAGACTTTGAATGACATAATTTCTTCCATGAAATCCAGCTAACATGATTATCCTTCTTACCATTCTCCCACTAGAATTTAGCCACAAATTTGTTAAGGGACTTGAAAGAGCCTTCAGGAAATTTGAAGTATGACATGGTGTATATCGGTATAGTTGATGCAATTGATTTAATGAGGATCTCTTTGTCAGCGTGGGAGAGTAGCCGGTTCTTCCATCCCATAAACTTCCTCTCAACTTAGTGAAATAACTTCTTAAAAGTCTGATTTTTGGATTTGCTGCCCATAGATGGTAAACCAAGATATTTATCTTATTAACCGATATTATCAATTCCAATGATGTCCACTAATTCTCTTTATTTATCTTGGGGGTGTTTTTGCTGAAGAAAAGAGCTGGCTTCTCATAATTAATCGGTTATCCACTTAGATATGAGAAACGATCAAGAATCTTTTTAAGATTTTTAAGGAGATGTTGTTCAGCTCTGCAAAATTCAAGCGGATCGTCATAAAAAAATAAATGGGTAATAAAGGGACACCTCTTAGAAATGTATACACCTTCAATATGTTTCTCTTTATCGGCTCGTAGAATGAATTGAGAAATACCCTCCATGCATGATAGGGGACTCCCTAATGAATTCCTCTAGATGGAATTAAGTAGCTATCTACATTGCCATTAATATTGAAGGAGTAAGTCACCATTGAAACACACTCCATAACTCATTTGATCCAAGTATCATCAAAACCTCAAGCTTTGAGAGACACCTCCAAAAACTTCCACTCAAGTATGTCATAGGCCTTGTTAAGATCAAGTTTTATATCCACATAATGCCTTTTTCCTTTCTTCTTCTTTAAGGTGTGCATCATTTCATATGCAATGATGATATTATCAGAGAGATGAAACACCCTTTAATGACTGCACTTTGAAACTCATTAATTAGAGAGGGAATGACTTGTTGTAGTCTATTAGCCATGATCTTTGATATATTATTGTGTACCACCGTACATAGGCTAATAGGACGAAGTTGAGAGTCTGACTCCACTTTAGGCACCTTAGGGATAAGAGGGATTATGGTATGGTTGAAGCTTTTTAACATCTTTCTTGAATGAAATGAACTTTTTATAGCCCTGCAAACATCAAACTTAATAATATCCCAAAATTACTAAAAAAATAATGAAGCGAGGCCATCATAACCAGGTGTTTTTTGTGGGGGAACAGAAAAAATCACATGCTCAATCTCATAGTCTAAAACATGTTTTATTAGCAATTGATTTATAATATGTGTGACCGTTTTAGGCCAATTAGCTATAACATCATCAAAATGGGAAGGGGAATAAGTGGCAAAAATATTATCAAAGTAATCAAAAATAATTTTTCTAATTTCTACATGATTAGATTTAAAGCTTCCCTGCCCATCTTTAAGTTTTTGAATGTTGTTTCTTCTTCATCTATTGGAGGTGTGTGCATGGAAATAAGCTATATTATAATCCCTAAACTGAAGCCATTGTTGACCTGATTTTGCCCTAAAAAATCTCTTAAAATAGCTATTCTTACATCAGTTATGTTTTTCAGGGATTGAATATAATCAAAGTTAGGATTTGGCATTTCTTTCAGCTGTCTGATCTTCCATTTGAGTTCTGTACTACTTTTGTTTGCATTATTATTATTTGCCACGCTCTAATTAAAAAGAGCACACCTGCATTTTTTCAACTTGTAGTGCAAATGAAAGAGCTCAAAACCCTTAACATTTTATTGACATCTCCTCTAACCTATAGTTCTGACTTCATTATTTGCAACCCACCTCTTATTAAATATAATCCTCTTTTTAGGTTTGATGGAGCATGGAGAAGATTCCAAGATCAAAGGACAATGATCAGATCCTAATCTTCAACCAGTTAGACACTTGTTCTATCAAAATCTAATAACCAGGCTAGGGATACAAAAAAGAAATTGATTCTTTCTTTTGTATGAGCAAAACCAAACCTCATATTGTTCAACGTAAATCCATTTTTCTTAATGCGCAAATCCATGAGACCAAAATGTTATAGTAAATTCTTCACCAATTGACTTTTAGTAAAAACAACAATTGAGTCACCCATTTTGTCATCAAGACTAAAGAAGAAATTAAAGTCTCCTCTAAAAATAAACATGTCGCCATTAGTGAAGGATAGTTGTTAGAGTTGGTTAACTTGAATCTTTACTTCTGAATACTTAGTACTAAGATAAACTCCGATGAAATCCCATCCCATTCCTACTCTCTTACAAATGACACTAGCATAAATGTTATAGGATTCAACAAAAAAAAAATAGTATCATCAAGCTCATCCTTCCAACCAACGCTAACCCACCTTTCTTGCCTAGAGGATCAACACAAAAAAACATTATGATAAATATGCCCATATAAAAAGTAGGCAATGACTAAAGAATTACCTTTATTAGCACTTCTTTGCTAGCTTTAGAGAGAAATTTGCCATGCCAAGATTGAATTGACTTCCACTTACAATATTTTAGATGGTTGAATATAGCTTTCTTTGTTCTTCAAATTAGGGGAGGAAGGCCAAGATATCTTCCAGTGACAATAAAGGCTAGAACACCCCCAAATTGGAGAGTTCAAGCCTGTCTGACTTATGTACATTTTCACTGGGAAACACCTTAGATTTTGTGAAATTTATGGCTTGAACAGAGACAAGCTTGTAAGAAGTTATTTATAGATTTCATGGCTTCACACTCTTGATTCATAGCATTGAAAAAAAATAAGAAGAAAGAATTGTTAGGAAAGAGCGGATGGGAAATATTGGAGCTCCTCGACAGATTTTGCATCCATGAATTCTGCCATCCAACTTAGCTTTGTGTAACATGCTTGATAACCCCTCCACACAGGTGATGAATAAATATAAGAGAGGGGGCATCCTTGTCTCAACCCCCGCTTTGGTATTATTGGACCAAAATCTTGGCCATTTACGGAAATTGTATAAGACACCTGAGTAACATAAAGCATAATCATATCAACCCATTGATCTAAAAATCAAGCTTTATCATCAGATCTCAAAGGAAACCCCAATTAATTCGATCATAGACTTTGTTGATATCAACTTTCAACGTAACCTCCTCTTTAGAGATAGCTTTCTTCTATTTCATGAAATAAAGAATCCCAAAGGCTATTAATACATTGTCTGTGATTAATCTTTCGCACAAAAATGCAGATTAGGTTTGTGAAATGATGGAAGATAGTAGCACTTTCAGCCAATTTGCAAGGACTTTTGTAATTAATCTGTATATAACATTACACAATGAGATATGGCGTAAGTCTTTCATAGTGGTAGGAGCTTCACATTTTGTTAAAAGAACTATATTTGTATTCTTCAAATGGTTAGGAAATTCAACATTTGATAACCAAGATGATGCTGCTTGAAAAATGTCTTCTCCAATAGATGGCTAAAAATTCTGGTGGAAGGCCAAATTGAATCCATCTAGTCCTGGTGATTTATCTGGGTACATTTGAGATAGAGCTATCCAAAATTCATCTTTAGAAAAAGGCCATAGGAGATTAACATTGTTAATGTCTAAAACCCTTTGGTAAACACAAACTAGAACTTGATCATAAGACCCATAGCTGTCAAAGAATAAATTAACAAAATAATCATGAACAATGGCAGCCATACTCGAGGAGGCATCACACCAATAACCATTTGAGTCATATAATCCCTTCAATTTATTTATCTTCTTGTAAATAGAAGTACAATTATAGAAGAAACAAATGTTGGAGTCTCCTTTCTTTAGCCAAAAACATTTTTTCCTTTATTTTCAGTAAAGCTCCTCCTCTTGAGCAAGAAGATAGTTAAGTCACTTTTTCACAGCTTTCCAATGTCTAATATAGTCCGAATAATCTTTGTTATGAAATCATTCCATTTCTCTATGACAACCTTCGATCTCATACTGAAATTTCTTCGCAAGATGATTGAAGTGCAGTTGTACATGAGTTTAATTTATCAATAACAGATGAAAAAGTATTAAAGCACCAACTCTCGGCAACTATAATATCCAACTCTTCATCTTTAAGCCAACTATTCTCAAATCTAAATTTGCAAAACTTCTTCTTAGATTTTAGCTTCGGGGTCAGAGTTAATACAATAGGCGAAGGATCAGAAATTAGGGCAATAATTCTACAAAAAAGCCTTAGGAAATAAAGAGGACCACCCAGCATTCACCATAGCTCTGTCAATTTTTTCTTGCACTTTTAGCTCTGACCCTCTACCATTCTCCTAGGTATATAGGTACCCTTCTAGTGGTAGATCAAAAAGACTATAATCTGACATTATTTTCCTAAAATCCTAAAATAATAAATTAGGATGTGAGGCATTACTTCTCTTATCAGAAAGGTTAAGAATGTCTTTATAGTCTCTTATACATCACCCTAGGAGGCTGGAGTAGTGACTCAGAGACTTGAGCAAATTCTAAGTATCTCGACGGTGCATTCTCTCTGGGTGCCCATAGTAAGCAGCGATTCTCCAACTACATTTCTCAACATCAATCACTTCCATATCAATATGGCATTTTGAAAAAGATCAAACAACCAAATGAAAAGAATTTTTCCAGATTGCAGTAACTCCACCACTTCTCTCTATTCGATCAATACAAAAAGCATTATCATATACCCTATCTTTAGATGCACCTCTTCAATTTTCTAATTATGAGGTAAAGTTTCAAAATGGAAAACCACATTTAACCTATAAGCTCTAACCAGCACACATAAAACATTAACTACACGAGGTTCGCCTAGGCCTCGACAATTCTAGTTAAGGCATATCAAGGACCTTGGCAGGCTTGGTACCCAGGTCCTATCGATTAAAAAAATTCCCATTTGGGTTATGACCTCTGAAGCTCAGTCTTAGCTTAATTGAGTTTCTTATACAATGTCCAAAGCCATAACTTCAGTAGCTTGGCCATTGAGCTGAGTTTCTGGCATGCCTCTTCTCCTCTTTCTATCTTTAGATAATTCTAGGCTCAACTATTCATATGATTTTAGTTTCCTTTTATGATAAGGATTGACCAAAACCAAAATTAGAAGTTTCCCCAACTTCCTTACTAGCACGTTGCTCTAATAGTATCTTAGAGTTTAGGCGTAAATGGAGGGAATCTTCTTAATTTGAATTAATTGCTAAAGCACCTAATCCAACTCGTGATGTGTTACCCTGACTTAGTGAGTCAAATATGTTTTCTCTTTTCACCTCTACTATTGTGAAATCAGTGTTCACCCCTATATGAAACACTTTTGCAAGTAGGAGCTTTGAGCCATTGTCCCGATTCCTTTTTAATATCATTACAATCCATGTAAAAATTGAGTCACAAAAATGGTCACAGTGACCTAGATGACTACGTAATAGAAAATACCTAATCTTTCATATTTGAAATTCATAAAGCACCATTCATCTTTACTCTTTCGGATCTTTTTCCCTCTTAGACTAGGAAGGCTATCATCGATTGAGACTCAAATATGTATGTACCTTTACCATTCTTCAACAGAGTTTTTCTGATCTAAACTTCCCATTGCACTCATCCAATTGTCTGCCAATAACTTCGGACATATATCCCACTGGAATATTATAGATTTGTACCCAAAAAAATCTATCCATTTCAATGAAGTAGTCATAAGATCTTCAACTGGTTTTATTCTGTGGGTAACAAGAGGATAGTTATCATATGACCATGGCCCTCTATTAATGACTTGCTTAATACCAATCTCATGAAAGAATTGAAAATGTATTTGTTGTCATTCAGCTCTATGAACTTAATTCCATGATCAGGGATCCAAAGACTTGCCTTGCGATCTTTCATTTTTCTGAAATTGATATAATGATTTGTCAAAAAAATTACCAACTAGGCAAAGAGACAGATTCCTAAGTTAGGTCAGATTTTGTACTCCCGTAAGATTTAATTCATCTGACTCATTATTCTGCAGTGACAACTTTTCCAGATCAATATCCATATTTGGATCTTCGCTATAAAAGTACTATGAGAGAAAAAGTATGAGAATGATGGGGAAAAAAGTATGTAGTTGATTCAAGAAACGTGTACTATAAGGAGCAGAATCATGAAAAGGAAGGCCTATACTACTCTCAAACGAAGAGAAAACTCCACACTACAAAACATTAAATTTAATATATTAATTTTTAATTTTAGATAAAAATTTAAGCTATAATAATTTTTTAACTTTTAAGATTTATTTTATTAAAAATTATAAATTTAATTAATTATAATAACTCATCAATTTAATTGTTGATTTGGTGGTTAAACCACTGATCTCCTGATCCAGCTTAAAGACTAAGTTCACATTTAATGACTATGTTTTTAAGGGATTAATTTTTTATTTTTTTTTAAATAATGAAACTATAGGAGCTTTTTGAAGGGGTAAAATTAAAAAGTTAGGAGTGTGTTCATCAGTGAAAATTATTTTTTTAGTTTTTTATTTCTAATTTTTTTAATTTTGTAATTCTAAAAAAAATATCAAAAAGTGAGAAAACGTGTTCGTTTCTATTTGAAAAATTTTTTAGTTATATTTTGAAATTTTAGATCTTTTAATTTCTTATTTATAATGAAAAACTATTTAAAAAATATTTTTTCAATCTTTAATTATAATTTTTAAAAAATATTATTTTATCTTTTTTTATATAAAAAATAGTTAATTTGAATATATTTATTTTTTTATAAAACTATTATGAAAAATTGCTCTAATTTTTCATAAATGAATGGAGTAAGTTTTGTTTTAATTATATTAGACAAAAGAAAAAAAGTTTTGTTTTAGTTATCAAACAACCCTATCTCCCTGCCTCATAAAAAAAAAAAAAAAAACAACACTATCCCCAAATGAAGGCTAAATCTGCTTAGCCTTGCCGACGTGATATAGCATGAATTTATCGGACTTTTTGATAATTTTAGAATTTGACCTACTTTCTATTTTTATTTCTTAGAAACTAACATAAAGAATGTAATAACGTCCCCACTACCAGAAGGAAATCATTTTTGTAATTATGTAAGAGCTGCATGGAATTATTTAAATCTCAACTGCCAATCATCATCTCAGGGACCCCACCTTGTCTATAATTGCGTGGATCACATATCAAATCAAATGCCATCAGGTTAAGGAAAACTCCGCCTACAAATCTACAAATGGTTTTTGAAGGAAGACTTTTTAACATATCAATTGATCGTACTTTAATTTTAAATTGAAATATAAAAATTTTTTAATTTTATTTTTTTATAATTATATCATCATTTTAATAAAATTTTATTTTCCTCTTTTGAAAATAAAAAAAAATTCATTTTAATCTAACAATTTTTTTAAAAATTTTTAATTACAATTTAATCTTTGAAAAATTTTATAATTTTAATTTTTCACCACAAATAATTTTAAGAACTGTTTTAAGTCCATAATTAGATTATAAATAAAATTTTAAGAGGAGAGTCATTAACTCCGGAAATAGTGTATAATAATATTAAATATTTTTCGATTAAAGAAAGGCATAATAATAAAATATTATTGTGGTCTGTTCAGAGAATTTGTGGTAGGGTTAAAGACACTAGTGTAGAGAGTAGAATAGAATCAATTTTGGTGGAACGTTCATTTGACCCTAGAGTGAAGAATTTTTTACAATAATTAGGACCATACGAAGATTAGAAAATAAACAATATTTCTTTAATGATTTGCCAATTATAGGATAAAATATACAGTGTATAGATCTTAACTGAAGTGAAGAGCTTGCAAAAGATTATTTAATTTGGAAAAGATCGCACTTCAGGAAAATTGACTTTTTTCTGGCCTTTAGAATAATCAAAATTGTTGGCACTTCTGCATAAGTAGTAGTAATTCTAAAATATGACAAAACTAGAAGATACTATAAATTCAACTCCTACAAGAGTGACTTCATTAACAAATTTGTATGATGAAGTGAGCCGTCTCCTTGAGAATCTTCATACTCAAGGAAGACTTGGTGATTCACCAGAACAAAGAAAGGCATTAGCAGACCAAGTAGGAAAATTAGTGAATGAAAGACTCGATGCAGTCGAGCGAGAAAAGGCATTGAAGAAACCAACATAATCTTCAAAACCTATTTCTGAAGAAGAGCTCCTAAAATTAAGGAAAGAAAAAATGGTTCCTTATATTGCGAATCCGGATAAAAGAGCTACTAACCTAAGCAGTGATGATTTTGTTAGCAATGTATGTCTTAAAGCTTGCACTCAACATGTGAATGTAAACGAAAATCTAATTGGCTTAAGTATGTATGTCCCTTAAGTGAAAACATTCCTTATATCGAACGTATTTATGTCCCTTAAGTATTATGTAGGAAATCTATTCTCTAAGAGTTTGAGAATATGAGTGACAGATTTCCCTTTTAATAGATGCTTTAAAGGTTGTTCATGGTCATAAAATTATTGGTAGGGACGCCATTAATCTGAAAGACCATCACCTTTGTTGTCATCCATGATGAGTATTAGATACTTATTGGTATGGAGGTAGTGAGTCTCATGCTATAAACATTTGATGTCGTAACAACACGTGAGCATACTCATGAGATGAATAAGTTGAACAGTGACGTTAGATTAATGGATACATGGGTCGTTACCTACCAGTCAATATCGCATCATCTAGATTATGATTATGCATATAATCCTTAAACTTGAGGTGACATGTTATCTGGCATATTAGAGGCTATGGTTTGTTACTACTTACATACCCATGCTAGTCACGTATTGGTATATGGCATGTGGTGGCCATAATCAATGGTGTGTTGGGATAAGTGTTTAACCAAGAAAGGATTCATTAACTTGGGTAACCAAGGAAGGAATCCTATGACTGCTGGTTGTTCTTGATATGCAAATCCCTGGCCA
>CAOJBK013520874.1:0-16776 GCA_948294925.1 Codiaeum variegatum
CTCTTTCCACGATCCTTTGAAATTGCTAGGATCCGATTCCTTATAATTACCTATAAAATTCCCTATCCCTTGGAATATCCTTTCAGAAATGAAACTTGGTGGTAATTTGTAAATTTGTACCCAGAAATCAGAATGTGTTAATTCCACCTCTTGTGCTTGTTTATTAGCTGTCACCCTGTTTAAGATAAGAAGGCTCTGTTTGAAAGTCCTTGGAGCCCCTTCCATAATCCTTTCCAAACATATTCATGATACAATTTGAAAATAGACAAACCTTCATCAATTTCAAAAACCGTCAATCCTCTCCTTGGCCTCCATAGAGCAGTAAACTTTCTTTTCATAATATGAAATTTAATTGGTTTATCTGTCAGGATCCTTCCAACCAAACTATACTTCAGGTTATCCTCCACATTATTCAACTCTTCGTTCTCCACTTCCCATCTTTCTCCTTCCTCAGATATCGTCACTTCTTTCATTTTGTCCAAAATAGAGGTCTGTTTTGTTCCACTTGAACTCGCCATTGTACTCATGACACTACAGATCGATACTGATCATTGAAGCCATAAAAAAATGAAAAGAAAAATGACTAAAACTGAAACTCTAATTTGACTTTCCGTACTTGACGAAGACCCTTGCCATGAGAGCAAGACCTTTTCTTTTTTTTTAAAAAAAAAGTTGACTATTTAAGATGGTGTTTGTCAAAATTGAAAAATTAAGTAATAAATTTTAAATATTTAATAAAATAAGCAATGTAATTTTTAATAGTAATAATATTTATAAACATAATCACTTATTATATTTAAAATAAAATTTAAGTTAAATTTTGATCTAGTATCTTAATAAGCTTTTATTTGATTCAAACTTTTAACATGTAGTTACCAAAGATACATGAAATAATTAAATGGAAAAAAAAAATTAATTTTAAGTGTCATTAGTATTATCAAACTCCCATCTAAAATTTCATCATGAATCATAAATAATATATGAATTTATTTATTTTTTTAAATAAAAAGGGATGAAATATGTCAAAATTGAAAAAGGAAATAAAAAACACTATTGTTATAATTAAGAAAAAAATTTTCAAAAATCATAATAAATATGATAGTAATTGACCTATCAAATATTCATATATGTATGTTGTAAATAAATGACTTAAATTACAAAATATTTGAATTACAATAATTATAAATTTAATGTTTAATTTTTTTTAAAATTTCAAATTACAATTATATGAATTTTTAATTATTTAAATTATAATATTTACATAATCTTAATAATAATTATATTATAATTTTAGTCATAATTTATTCAAATAATATTAAATTAATGTTTATTAATACTATAGTTGACATATAAACTAATAGAAAAATATTATAAAAAAGTGAGTTATTGCTACTTATATTTCATTTTATTTAATAATATTTCGAATTATGGAATATAAAGAAAGTGTCAATAATTGGTATATGTAATTTTAGATTTGAAAATATTAATTTTATTAAAACAAATTTGAATTTAATATTATGTTTATACTAATCGATGTTTAGTGAGATTTTACAATAAACTTAGTGATAATTTTTTAAAAAAATTTTTTAACACTTATTAAAAAAATTAAAGGTGTTTAGTGAAAAATAACTAACTTAATAATGCAATAAAGAAAAAAAAATTACAATGTCCTTAAAAAAAGAAAAAAACCTACATTCATTCATAAATTTTAGATAGTAACTCTCCAAAAGTTACAACAAATGTAATTATTAAAATAATAATAATTGAATGGAGTAATTAAAAAAATTAGTGATATATGACATTTTTTTTATTAATTTTTTATACATATAGAAAGGTAAAAATGTGATATGTGGAGAGGTAAACGATAATGCCAAATGAAAGCACAAAAAATGACTTGCAAAATCACGGAAAAATCAAGCCTTATATATATATATATATATATATTCTAGTTTCTTGCCCGTGCTATGATTATTCATATTTATATAATATAAATTGTATATAATATTTTTACACTTTAATTATTATATTTTTAAAATATGAACTATAAAAAAAATTATAAAAAACATATATATAATAAAATATCATAAAATTCACTTAAATTTTATTTTTTTTATTTTATATTTATAATAATATTTTAATTTATAATGATATGTTATTGCTAATATCATAATGACATGATATTAATAGTATAGGAGAAAAATATCTTATATGTACAAATAATATAATATTTTAAAAAAAAAAGTTATTATTTTGCTCCCTAAATTGAATATTTTTCTGAAAAATAACATTTTAATCTTATTATAAATCTTATTCATATTTAGCTAAAAATAGAGGTTCAAATTAATATTTAATCAGAAAGAACAAATAGTAAAATCATAAATTCATTCATATTTTTACATTATTTGTTAGAATTTTTACTTTTTAAACATTTTATTTAAATTCAAAAATCAGTTGTTTGATTCTTGAAAATAAAATAAAAATAAAAATAGATAAATTACATAAGGAAAAACATAGTCTTTTTTTTTTTAATTATTATAACTTTTATTAAATTTAAGAGGAAAAACTAACTTGTGGGGAACACAGATTGATAAAAAAAAATCATCTCTAAAACTAAGTAAAAAGGTTAGGACAAGCGCCCAACCATGGCCTAAAAAAAAACATGCAAGAATCCAAAATAAAACTAACAATAAAGAAAGTAACAGTTGATGTCTATTACACCAAAAGCGAATGCCAGCATAGAAAAGCCAAAGAGAGTTAGCATCATAAGGGAAAGAAGGTATAAGTGCTTTAAACCAAAGTCAAGCTCTATGGAAGATCAATTGGAGAAGTCTCATACGGTCTAAAATATCATTATAGGAAAAATATAGCCAATACCAAAATATACATCTTACTTTTATCTTAGATTGATATTCATCTTGATTTTTCATTTTTATTTTCTTATTCAATGAATATAAGAATTTTAAAGGATACATACATAGTGTTTCTTCTTAGCTTACATTTTACTTATTCTTTAATATAGTTGATAGATTTTTTTATCTTTATAATGACTTTTTGAATGTATAATAACGTCTCTAATTAATAGTTATTATTTTTATAACTTATATACTATTAATTCATTGTATTAATATCGAAAATGTGAACGTATATGAGTTATTTTTTAAAAAATTTATTTCTATTAATACTAAGTGTAAGAAAAATAAATTGACATGTGGAAGGTCTTCGGAAAATCAAACCTAAAATATATATATATATTAAGATTATCATGGAGTGATGTGAGATATTCAAGCTTGGCATGTGCTACAGTAAGCTACACCAATAATAATTTTCTTCCAAAAGACACTTTAGCTCTTCAATAAGCATTAAGCCAGTGAGTCACTTAACACCAAACTTAAATATGTTTTGTCTTTCGGATTTGGAACGCCTAGTAATATTTTTAAATTAACTTATTTATTTATTGACATGAATTTTAAATAAATCATTAATTTATATGAGGTTTTAGCGAATAAACAAATTAATTAATGAGTTGACAGCATTCAAAATAAGGCCTATGTATGATCCCTTTCACATTTTATAATAATTGACCTTTTTAATAATTTATAATTTATTTGATTCCTTTTAAATTTTTACATAATATAAGCCATTATTGCTTAATGTAAAGATGAACATACAAGAGAATGTTTGATGGGCTGAATAGGAACATAATGGAATCTAATTACTTAATGTTGTCTTTAACCAAATATAATCAAAATTTTAAAATAATCTAAAATGTATTCTCCATGATTAATGTTGTGGATTAATTTTAGGATTAAGAGTATCTAAAATTTCATAGCTTTGTGTATAAAACTAAAAACTGATAATAATTTAGAAGACAAACCTAATTAGCTACCCTACAACAAAATATAAAAATTTAGGTATGTTTCTCTCTTTTATCTCTTTCTCTGTTATGGTTGAGAAGCGTCATTTGAAACTTATAGGGGATTTCTCCATGTCCACATTTAAAAAAAAAAATCTCTAATAAGCTTTGTTCACATACATTTGTGTGAAACGTAGTTAAATGTAGCTCCAGCAAAAATTTAACACACTTTTACCAAATGTTAAGAAATAATTTAGCCACACTTATTTTCCTATGCTTAGTTACCCACACTTTTAGGCGTGGTCAGATATGAGCCAAATTCAACAATAAAAATCAAATTTATCATATATGGCTATATATAATTGTGGTGCAAGGTCTTGCAATGAATTCAGTGATTGAAATTTGTGTTAAAAAGCTCTAGCCTCGAATTACAATCAAGTACAAAAAAAAAATATAGTAGTGACGAAAGAATCATTGTTGGTTTCCATAAAAATGTAGATACTATTAGATGCAAAAACAACATATTCAAACAATAAATGAATCTGTACTAATTCTTCCTTTTGTCTACCATCAAATGGCAAAGAATTTTATTTGAAGAAAAGTTCAATTTTTGGCATCAGAATTAGTGTCTACAGAGAGAATCTAATAATTTGTTTTAATAATGATTTAATTTTTGAAGATTAAAACATTTGTGACGCCACATTAGCCATTCTTAGTGGCAACCCACTTTAGATTGCACTTGAGAATAAGGCCCCAACTAGCAAGAAAAAATTAAATTCTTTTTCTTTTTTTAATATTTTTCTTATTTATTTATTTATTTTTATTAAAGCAAAGTGTTTGCGTGACTTTTCTGTTTCTTTATTGAAAACAAAAATTTTAGGAGAGAGAGAATTTGAAAAGGAAAATCACTAAAAAATCAATCAACCATTACATATAGTATTAGTAGGCACCACCACTCACTATATATAGTTGCCAACTTTATACATACCATTTGCCGACTTTGCCTTATTTTTATTATTATAAAACAACTAGTTTTACCCAACTTGCTTCTTTACTATTATGTCTCATTACTAGAATGACATTCGTTATTTATTTAAATAAATTTAATAACATTTAAATTATAAATAAAATTTTTTTAATTATAATACATTAGATATCATTTCATGGATAGAAATATTATTACATAATTTTTGTAATTTTCAATTAATTTGTTACCTTATTTTATTCCACAATCCACTTAATACTTTGTTAACTTTTTTATTATTAAATTAGTATATCATGTTCCTGTAAATAATAATAGTTAAATTATTATTGTAAATAATATACTAATTTAAATAATATAAATTAATAACTTATCATATTATTTTTTTAACTACTATATTTGTCAGGCAAAAAAACTTTCTTGTATACTACATTTTTAGAATATGTTGATTTCTTTTTATTCGACTTTTCATTATTGACCACTACTTTCGTAATAGATGTTGAAACTCCTATTGACAGCGCTACATATAATTTTTCATACGAGAAAACATCTTGCGGAAAATACACGCTAACATTAGGTATTCTCCGGCCTTGTACTTTATTAATAGTCATCGTAAAATAAAGTCTTATGAGAAACTGTTTTTTTTTTAAAGTGGAAAACATATCTTTCATTTTCAGTCGGCGACAGTGGTATCTTCGGCAATAAGACATGTTTTTTTAACAAATTATCCTATAGTTATCTCTGCGTGTATAGCATTTGTATCAAAAAATTTTGCACATCATTCTTATTCCGCTGCACAATCCGTTAGATGCATCTAGATTCTTGAGCAATATTATAGGAAAGTTAACTTTTAATTCTAACTTGTGAGGCGACAGACCATTTGATAACAGTGTGTTTAAAAACTCTTCTTAGTAATGCTTATTTGAGTCATCTACTATTTGATCGTAACTGTTATAGATTGTGTTTTCTCTAGGAAATACATCTATCATTTTCTGATTTAGAGTGTCGACCTACTTATTCTTCATGGAAAATATAGCTCGACTCGTAGCGTACCAATATATTTGTTTGTTATATCTTTTCAAACATATTCTTTAGTATCATAATATAATTTGAAATTGTAAGACATAATTTGTTTAGGAATGATGTGTTCATCTTCACTCATTATTATATAATTATTAAAATATAATTTTTTTTATGAACATTGATATAAGAAGAATTTATTTTTTTAAAATAAACCATTACAAAGAATGTATGTTTTGCCGATTTCAAAGTTGAATTGATAATAGCATCACTTCATATTAAAACTCTAAGTTTTATATCCTGAAAAATTATTAATAAATATATCTTAATTAAAAAAATTAATAAATGATTGATGGATAAATAAAAAAAAATATAATAACAATTACTATCATATCAATCAAAGTTCATTTTCTTAATGGAGAGTTATTAGCATTAATTGTTTGTATGCAACCAACTCGTAAAATCATGATTTTCCATTCTTTATTCCGTTTGAAAAAATTGAAGAGTGTTAATAGTTTGACTTTCAAAATCTAAAATACTTCCCATGATAGAATTGAAAATATAAATTGTCCTATTGAAAACAATAAAAGTAAATAGGATAGTTGAAAGTGTGTTTTTGAAAATAATAAAATATAATGGAAATAAATAGAATAGTTGAAAGTATATCTTTATATAGAGTTATTTAGTATATTTTTAATAGGAAAAGGAAATATAAATTATAATTCAATTATGTATTAAATTTCAATAATAATAATAATAATAATAATAATAATAGTAATAATAATAATAATAATAATAATAATCAGTAGTTGGGAAGTATATAGTATAAAAAAACACTCCATCTATATTTATATTTTAAATCAATTAATTATTTTTATTATTATTTTATTATATCACTTTAATCTATATCTATTAGTTAGGAAGTTGGCTCCATTAAGAATTAGAATTCTCATTAACAATTAGAATTGCAACCACACTTTCATATGCTCATATGGTAGTGGACGGTCAATTTTTTAACAAATAATATAAATAAATAAATATTGTAGGATAAAATAACTAAAATAATCATACATATTATCTATACCATATATAAAAGTATGAGGGCATTTTAGTAAAAGTGTTTGTCCTCCCATGTACATACTTTTGTAAATAGTATAAATATAAATATAGATATTTTCGTTCTTACTGGATGTTGGGAAATCAATCCCACATCGGAAGATTACAAAATAAATAAAGCGCTTATAAATGAATAGGTGTTAGATTTAGCATAAGCCAATTGGTTTTGTGCAAGTGAGCTATAACACATACTCATTTATAAGACCACTTGTGTATGGGCCCATGTACTTCAATATGGTATCAGAGCTTCATGCCTAAACGGGCTAGTTCTTGGGATCCATGTTCAAGTCTCCTTTGTTGGACTGATGATAATTCAGTCCGGACCAATCCTAAACATGATATGTCAGTTGGTCCATTTGTGAGCAAGTGTTAACCAGCCGTTGGTGTTAGGCCACATTGCCAAGCCCGGTTACACTTGAAGGGGCGTGTTGGGAAATCAATCCCACATCGGAAGATTACAAAATAAATAAAGGGCTTATAAATGAATAGGTGTTAGACTTAGCATAAGCCAATTGGTTTCGTGCAAGTGAGTTATAACACATACTCATTTATAAGCCCACTTGTGTATGGGCCCATGTACTTCAATACTGGATAATCTATTTACTTTAATAATATATTAATTAGCTTGTTAATTCATATATGACCATGCAATTTGACATCCTCGAATAAATATTTACCTGATAAGTTGAATTAATTATTAATAGGTTGCCTGCCTTTATTTCTTTTTTTCTATTAGCATGCAGTGTTCTGGATTGGTCCCAACTATGAGAGACACTTTTAAACCCTTATCACGCCCAAATTAATTTACGTTCGTGTTGGGTAGGACTCGTTAGGGTAACAAAGCACTCTCTCACGAGTTTTAAAGTAGTTGCATACTCAGAATTCGAACTCTAAACCTCTTGTTAAGTTAGAAGAGTCTCATACCAACTCATCTACACTCTCTTAGATTTTTTTTTGGAAAACCCATTTGCCTTTAATTTAATAATTGAAATAATTTGAAATTCATAACCACTATTAGAAAATTGCTATTTAACAACAAAATTTCTATTGCTAAAGTAGACATTCCGTCACTAAAATCCTTATCGCCAATTTTGGCATCAAAAGTTGCAATTCGATACTAATTTGTGACAAAAATTTTAAAAGTTGTTCCTGTCTGTCAATACTCCGTCACAAAAATAGCAAAAAGATTAATTCTATCTCTAAAAACCTATTGTTATTTTGAATTTTTCTTTTAGTGTAATTCTACTTATTGTTATGCTATTTTAGAAAAAGAAAAGTATTCAGTTGCAACTAGATGTGCATTTTCATTTTAGTTTTTCTAAATTGATGTTTTACTCATTTTATGCCATAATAAAACACATATTAAATCAAGTCAATATTTAATTAGTCGAATAAAAGATTTATTCAATTGCTGGTTCGTGACACAATACATAACATGTAATGATTGTTAAACAAACATATCTCGTAATAAATTGTCAGCATGGTTATATAGTAAAGCTTCATTAATGCACGACTGTTGTGAAAAACTTGCAGACCCAATTTATAAAATGGGGTCAAAGGACTCCAAATTATCAAAGAAAATTTTTACATTAGTCTTTTTTTTTTTGAAAAAAAAATTCTATATCCATATTGAACTAAATTATTCGAGTAATTCTGTTATATAATAACAAATAAATAGAGAATAAAAAATGAAAGAAAATAAAGTGTGAATATAGTTTTATTTTTTTTGCTATTGCACAAGGTGTCTTGAAGAGACTCCATTGTGGGAGGTACCTTTAGGCCCATACTAGATCCAAACTAATCTCGATTTGCACTAGGCTGGTCCAATTAAGGGGTAAAGTGTTGGATAACAGATTACTGATGCAGCGGAATAATAAAAATAGAACAAGTAACATTATTGAAATCTATTGATTCAAAAAATATCAAAAATCAATCTTTCAAAACTTGTTGATTTTTAAGAAAAATACCAGGTAATAGGCATCCAAATCGTTGATTCAAAAGAATTCCGAAATTAGACATTTTTTAAGCTTTCACTTTATTTGGAAAATCATCAAAATTGTTCTCAACCGACAAAATAATTGTATTTAAATGACAGATAAAAATCCTAATAAAAATGGGCCAAAACAACCAAAATCCGAAATAGTAAAGTAAGTCCAAAACAGAAAAAATATAAAATAAATCTTTAAATTTCAAAATCTCCATAATAGCTTCAAACAACTTTTTTTTGGGCCTCGTAGTATCCCATTATGAGTAACTCACTAAGATCTCTGAATAAGCTTCGATTTGATATATTATGGGTTTTGTAACTCTTTCGTAGCTAAAAGTTATGACCTTTCAAAGTTGGACTTTTTCTGTCGCAATCCCAAGGATCAAAAGAAGCTAAGGTCTATTCTTTTATCTCCTGACTCGCATCATTCCCCCCAATATTGAAAAAAAATTCACCATCGAATTTGCAGTAGTATCATCTTCTGAAGAATCACCTAAGTAAGGCAGTAAATGTTTAGCATTAAAAACATCTGATGTACGAATGTGACTTGGCAGTTTGAGGTGATAAGAATTCAAATTGATCTTCTCAACTATCTCTACTAGCCCAATCTTCTTAGAAGATAACTTATTATACTCTCCAACTGAAAATTTATCTTTGGTCAAGACTACGCACACAAAATCTCCAACTTCAAACTCCACATACCTTATCTTCTACTTTGCTCTTTACTTATACATTGAGTTAGCTGCAACCAAATTGTCATGCACTACCTTATGAATTTCCTATAATCCAAACATAAAATCTTATACCACATTGAACTCTAGACTTGGCAGGCATAGTCATCAGGTTTAATGGTCCCCTTAGCTGTACAGAATACACCACCTGAAATAAACTATATCTAGTATTCCTGTTGATTGCATGATTATGTGCAAATTCTGCCTGACTAAGCTTATGATCCTAGCTCTTGACATGTTCCCGAACTAGACACTGTAATAGGTTTTCTAGTTATCTGTTCACCACCTTAGTCTACCCATATGTATGTGGATGATAAACATTACTAAAGTTAAGTTGAGTGTTCACTGTCTTCCAGAAACTCTGCCAAAAGTGACTCAAAAACCTTGTATCTCTGTCAGAAACAATGAAGAAGGAAAACCATGCAGGCAGTATACCTCTCTAGAGAACAGTTGTGCCACATTAATAGCATTTGTAGTGTTCTTGCAAGGTATAAAATGCACCATCTTAGAAAAATTATTAATAATAACAAAGATGGAACCATTACATTATTGTGTACGTGGAAATCCCAGAATAAATTCCATACTGATGTCAACCCATGGTAGTGAAGGAACTAGCAGTGGTATGTATAGCCCAACATTAGTTGCAGTCCCATTGGAAACTTGACAGATTCTGCACCTCTTCACAAACTTCTCCACCTCTTTTCGCATGTCATGCCAAATGTAGGAATTCTGCACCAACTGTAATGTTGTGTCTCTACCCACATGCCCTTCACTATGCAGCTCCTAAATAATCTTTAACCCCAAATTGGATTCTAAAATGCACCAATGATTCCCCTTAAACAGAAACCCATCTTGCAGCATAAAATTTATTTTCTGCCCAGCTTGAACATCTTATAAAATAACAAAATAGTAGGGGTCAATAGCAATCAAATCACAAAAAGCATCAAGTCTAGTAACTTCACCCTCATAGAAACTACCAAACTGCTCTTTCTATTCAATGCATCAGCCACTCGATTAGAAACCATAGCCTTATGCTTCACGACATAGGTGAACCACTCCAAGTGCTCTATCCATTTATTTTGTTTGGTGGATGCTGTATATTCTTCTTCTAGATTGTAATTTTTGACTTTTCCAACCTATTTCGGATCAATTTCAACGGCTGCCACCATGTTGAAGCCCTTCCCTAAAGCCTAGTAGCAACCAAAGGCATACGTTTATTTTCTGGAACCCCTTTAAATTTGAGAACTTCCTCTATTGTTACTAACCAGTCAATAAATTCTTTTGGTTGAAGACTTCTTTGAAGTTCCAGAATTTTTGTGCGCATCCCCATCACCCAGCACCTCACATCTTCCTCTACCGTTGGCCTGTGACGACTCCTAGGAGCCTCCTCATAATAAAAATCCTATGTTTCATAATCTTCAACCTCCTTCAGTCCTCTATGGCAATTAGGGTTTCATCTCCCTTGGTCCCTATTTTGATTCTCGAGAAAGGTAGCCACTCTCTCAGTTACTTGATCTAACATAGATCAAACCTCTCCTCCATGCGTGTCACACGCTGTTCCAATTAACATTCATAAATTTCTTCAACTCGTGCTCTTTTTGGAGGCATTTTGGATCTTTAGCTCTGATATCAAACTGATGCAGTGTAATAATAAAAACAGAACAAGTAGCAATATTAAAATATATTGATTCAAAGAATACTAGAAATCAATCTTTTAAAAGCTATTGATATTTAAGAAAAATACCAAGTAAAAGGCATCCAAATTTTTTATTGAAAACAGTTTCGAAATTGAGAAATTTTCACTTTATTTGGAAAATCATCAAAATAGTTCCCTATAGATAAAATAACAATATTTAAATGGTAGATAAAAATCCTAATAAAAATGGGGCAAAACAATAAAGTAAACCCAAAATTGAAAAAAAAAAACAAAATAAAGTTTTGAACTTCAAAGTCTCCAAAATAGTTTTAAATGAATTTTTTTAGCCTTGTATTGGGCCGTTACGGGTAATTCATTTAGATATCTGAATGAGATTCGATTTTATAAGTTATGGCCCTTCAAAATTGGGTTTTTTTGCTGCAATCTCAACGATCCAAATAAGCTAAGGCATGTTCTTCTATCTTTTGACTCATATCAGTTGCTCTTTATATGAGCGATTATTGAGAATCGAACCCCTTACCTCACTTAAGGGATGAGAGTTTTAAAACCACTCACACCAACCCTAGTTAGTTTGTGAATGTAGTTAATTATCCACCTAATTCGTATTCAATTCCATATTTTTTTTCTTAAACTCTCATTTTAACACAGTTTTTTTATTTAACATTTATTATAAATTATGATTTTCAATTTAAAATTCTTAAATTTAGATTCAATTCAAATATTAAATAACTTCATTAAAATTTATGTTAGTGACTAAATTAGCAATTAATTTTAATTTTAATTTGTTAATTTAAATTAGGTTAGTCCAAAAAAAATGAAAGTTTGATGTTGATAATTATATTTACTTATATTATAATTATTATATTTTAATACTCAATTTTATATTTTTAAAAATTTTATAAACATATTTTATTGACTTTTATATAATATACTATCTTTATGATTTTATTTTTCGATTTGACCACTAATTATAAAAATCCTGAATCCTCCACTAGTTGTGAATATATGCACTTGTAGCTATGACATCTGTATGATTTAGTTTTCTTATTTTAAGTGATTTGATATGTGTTCAGTTTTGTTATTTAAGGTGATATGATATGTATTACTAATTTTAGTATCCTTAATTTAAAGACAACGCTTGTGCATAAATATGTTGAAATCAATGAGAAGAGTAAGACAAAAATTCTTATTCAATAAATTCTCCATCTTTAACATGTCTCCATTAGAGAACGTAAACAATTTCAACTAGATTATAGCAAAACTTAATTAGAATTTTAATTCACTATAATTGATAAAGTTTGTACAAATTGTTAAAATGCTAATTTTTTAAATAGGAATAGTCAACTGTTTTAAATAGAATTAAGTACAACTTAAGGGGAAAAATATATAAAATAACCAATTATCCAAAGTCGATAAGCTTTCCGACACATTCAAAAATACCTATGGGCAAATCATATTTTAAAAATTTCCTCAAAACCAGAGGCAAAATAAGTAAATAAATACAGTAATGATGGCAAGGGATCATTAAATAGAATTGGTCAGTAGAAAAAAAAAAAAAGTGGAGTGACAGTCAATCTGACAATCTTCATAGAGTTAACAGAGAGGTAACATCAAACTTCGAAATAGAAACCCACCATACGTAGAACAGAAGTTTAGGCAACCGATTGAGATTATGAGGTGCCTGGGACACGTTACCACTGCCTCTTGCAGTTGGAGGTAGAGACCTCCTTTTATTCTCTATTTAGCCTCTATTTGTATTTGGGTCGCCATGCTAAACAGTAACTCTCAAAATTGACCACTTCAGCTCGACGGTGTGGACTTATGACCAAGGGGAAATCAACACATCGTTTTTCAATCTTCACAATTAAGTAGCGAAAAAAAAAAGATTTCTTAACTATAGAGACTTTTTATTAAATTTTTTATTTTTTTGAAAAAAAAAACATTTTGATTTAGGTTTATTTAGTTTCTTTTACTCTACAAGAGGGACAATAAAAATTGAATAAAATTATTTAAATTATTTAGTTTTTAAATTAGAACAAATTGAATTCACTAATTAAATTACAAAAGTAAGTCAATAGGCATACATAATTAAATTTAATATAATAAGGTTCACCAAATATTGAAAATATCAGCATTATAATCCTATAAACCAAAAAGAATAAATAAAAAATGAAAAAAAGGTAAAATAAAATGAAAAGGGGCTAGGGAGTGGATAGATTAAGAGAATCATAGTGGTAGATCTATGACTAAAGCAAAAGTAGTATTTTATGAAGTTTCTATTCTAAAGTTCTCTCCAAAAAGAAGAGAAAGCTAAATTAAATAGAAAATGAAAATTAGTAGTGGCATTAGTACTAACAAAAGTGTGAGATGCGTGAAGATGACTCAATGGCATCAACATCATTTGCAGGATATATACTTTTATTTTGCACATTTGCATGCAATTCCAGAATCCATTACCACTGAATCTTTCCTCAATACCCAATTAAAATATGACATGTCCTTTTAATTTTTGGCCGGCTGATTTACTTAGTTATAAATTCTTAATATTCTATTCTTTTATTTATTTATTTATTTTTTTAACGACTACCCTAACTATATTTTTCACTTGATCGATTCAATAAGATAACATTGTGGATCATATAATTGAAATAATGATAAATTATTTAATCTTTAAGTTTTGATCAAATTAACACTTTAATCTCTGCATTTAGTGAAAATAATAGTTTAATCTATTTATTTTGATTTTTCTAACAGTTTACTTCCTTTGTTCTTTTATTTTATATCTTCCGTTAATTTTTTTTATAAAATGATTAAAGAGATAATAAATATAGTCGAAATATAACTCATTGAATGTATAAAATTTCAAAAAAAAATCATGTATTCAATCAATTATTTTATGAAAATAAATTGAAAATTTTATGCCTTAAGAAATCGATTGAATAAATATAATTTTTTAAGTTTATAATTTCAATCAGTCATATTACGACTATATGTATTAATCTTTTAGTCATTTCGCAAAAAAAAAAACCCACCAATGGAAAGATACAAAACAAAGAGACAAAAGAACTATAGTGTTGGTAAAATTAAATAAAGGGACTAAACTATTGGTTTTGCCAAATACAAAGACCAAAGCGTTAATTTGGTCAAAATTTAGGGACTACATAATAATTTATCCTTAAAATAATTCGAGTAAAAAGCAATCATGATCAATAAGCTTTGGTTACTTTTTCATTTTGATAACTAATCTTTAATTTTTTTTATTTATTAACATTTTATTTTATTGCACCGGCAAGTCATTAGAATGTTTCATTGGCTGAAATCCAACGTGGCATGCCACGTGTTGTTAAAAAGCCAACACAAGTTGCCACGTCACATTACGCATCATTTTTAAAAAAAAATAGATAAAAAAATATTGATTCTCACTTAGATTTGCTTGTTATTCCATTTTGACTACTAACATTTAATTTTTTTTTTAATTTCAATTACTAACCTTTTAATGACATGCCATGTGACATGGCAACTTATGTCATCTTTTTAACTACACGTGGCCTGCCATGCCAGATTCCGGCCTTTGAAACATTCCAATGACCTTCCAGTATAATAAAGTAGAAAGTTAGTGATTAAAATAAAAAATAATTAAAGATTAATGATCAAAATGGAAAAACATACAATCTTAGTGATTATTGATGCTTTTTACCCAAACTTTCCACTAATTATTCTTACTCAATTGACTATAGTTCTTTATTGTTTGAAAGAATTGAATTTAAAATCTCCGACCTCTTATAACTTTTAAAAGATAAATCAGACTTGATGGGCTCAATACTTCCGGTCTCCTTTGTTTCCAACCAAATAAAAGATTTGAGATGCTTAAATCCATTATGATAATGGCCAATTATACATAGTTTTTGCTTCGTTTCTTGGTCATTATCCTAATCCAATTACATTGAATTTGTTTGTTTAGTTATGCTTTCAGCTTTTATTTGCTTAGACATCGATCCAGTGCTAAATGGAGCAAAACATTAAAAAAAGGGCATGAATGGAGCTAAAACAGAGCAAAAAGGGGGAAACTGGCCTCTCACGTGCGTGAGGAGTGCCATTGACCCAGTATGTAAGAACAATTTTAGTCTAGTGAGCAGAAAGTGGCTCACGAGTGTGAGAAGTGCCCGTGGCCACCTTGTTGCTCACTATTTCTTAAGGGCTTTTCAAGACAAAATGCACGGGCAATATTCACGCCCGTGAGGAGTACCCGTGACCCTGATTATCCAATACTATAAAAGCCAGAAAGTTACAAAAATAGGGGAATTTTGGACAATTTTCAAAGTTCTTGGTTTCTAACCTTAGGAGAGCCAATTTCTAGAGAAAAACACATAAAGAGTCATGATTTGAGAGAGATTTCAAGATCAAGATCAAGTTTTCATCAAGATTCAAAAAGGGTATTTAGGGTTTGGGTATAGATGTTAAGAATCCACATGGATTTCTTAACTCTTTTTTCTTTCTCTTATATTTTATATTGTAATCTTGTTGTTGTTATAAACTAAACTCATTTAATCTACCTAGATTATATGAGTACTTGACATTTGTATGGATTAATCAACTATTTTCTTAATGAATGTTTAAAGGTTTCTTCAAGTATTGATTTTAATTTAAATTTTCTGCACTTTTCATCTTCAATACATGCCTGTTGATGATTATTGTTACTTATGTTTTGCTAAAGATAGAAAGTTTAGGTTTTGAACACTCAAAATCATTTAGATTTGCTATACTTGCTAGAGATAAATGTATAGATGCCTAGGGTTTATGTTTATTTCACAAGTTCTTAATGTTTTTCATTATTGATAGGTTGTGAGAAGAGATTTCTAACCTTTACTTAAGAATTAGGGGTTTGCTTGCTTGAGAAAGATTCAAACCTACTTGTTTGTGAAAACTCACTTGTTGTTTGCCTTGAATGCTCAATGAGTTATTGTTTACCCATGCAAGTTAGTCAAATACGAGTCAAAGTCTAGGTAGATATTTCTCTCATTAAATCTCATCCTTGTGTTTAATTTTCATTAAATTGTCAAATTAGTCATTTTAAGTTTTAAGTTTAATTTAGTCTTAGTCATTAATCGAGACAATTATTTGTGAGTTAGACTATAGTCTAAGCGATTAAGCTAGGGCTTAATCGATTGAACCTCCACAATCCTTTGGGAGAATGATACTGACGTTCACCGATTTTACTACTTAGTATGACATCGTGCACTTGTAGGTGTTGTGGTCGGAACATATCAAGTTTTTGGTGCCATTGTCGGGGATTGTGTGTGGATTAAATACAATCAACATTAGCAACAAAGCCAAAGCTATTGGTTTAGCCTTTTGTTTTCTTTGTTTATTAAATTGTTAGTTGCCTTTCTTTTGTGTTTCAGGTATCCTTGCATGACCAGAGCTAACTCC
>CAOJBK013524795.1:0-10160 GCA_948294925.1 Codiaeum variegatum
TAAAGGTTGTTTATGGTCATAGGATTATAGGTAGGGACAACATTAATTCGGAAGACCATTACCTATTTTGTCATCTATGATAGGTATGAGATACTTATTGGTATAGAGGTAGTGAGTCTCATGCTACAGATATGTGATGTCGTGACAACACGTGAGCATACTCATGGATGAGTAAGTTGAACAATGAAGTTAAATGATGGATACATGGGTCGTTACCAACTAGTCAATATCGCATCATCTAGATCATGATTGTGCATATAATCCTTGGAATTGAGGTGACATGTTATCAGGCATATTGGTGGCTATGGTTTGTTACTGCTTACATATCGATGCTAGTCATGTTTCGATAAATGCCATATGGTGGCTATAATTAGTGGTATGTTGGGATAAGTGTTTAACCAAGAAAGGATTCATTAACTTGGGTAACCAATGAAGGAATCCTATGACTTCTAGTTGTTCTTAATATGTAAATCCTTGTCCAAGGTGGATAAGGTTCACTAGAAACAGTTTCTAGTAGGAATCAATTTATCGAGAACTCACACCGGATAAAGGCCTTAAGATCTGGTATATAGGGTTTGACTTTTCCATAAACCTAGCTAAGATTGGGAATCTGTAATGAAAGGATTCGAGTGCACAATAATTATGATCAAGAGGTCCATGCAATGTCAAGGATATGATCACCGACATTCATTTCTAATTAGGTAGTCGTGATATTTTATGCTAGACATCACTCATGGCTTATGGGACTATATGTGTAATTAGGTTAACACAATTGGTGGGAAGAAAAGAGCTTTCTTTATCCTATTACTAATTGGAACATGAACCTAGTAAGTCATATACTATATAGCAATTCTCATTAGCTTGTTTGAATCATATTAATGATTAATTGAAGATTTTAATTAATTATTAATGATGATTGAATTAAACATGTAATTAAATTTATTAGGATTCTAGCATGTCTTAATGTTTAATTCATAAAAGGATAATTTCAATTATGTCATAGTTTACATGAGATACAAATAGATATGACTAATTGAAATGGTTTTGGACAAATAAATAAAATAATTAAGCTTAACATGAGATATTAGCTTAATCCACATTAGATGTGGTTAATTGAGGTTTAAAGGTAATTCTTACTAATTATATGCCTAATCTAGTTAACTAATTAACTAGTCAAATAATCAAGTTTCAACTATAACAAGTAATCATATTTCCCAACATGTTTCCTTAATTTAAGGAAAAGTTATTGGAGAAGTTATGGGATGTAAATAGGTTGGCTTCATCTTTCTTTCCTTACAAGACACTTAAACCTAAAGGATGAAGAAGATCTATTCATCTTCTTAAACCTTGGGTCAAAGAGAGAACTCTCTAAGGGTTAGAGAGAGAAAGCTTGAAATTCATACAAAATTGAGAAAGTAAGTTAGTTTTGAAGAGGAGTTCTTCAAACATAAACTCTTCTTCAATTAACCTTTGAGAAAGGAGTGTGGAGAAGCTTTCAAGTCCAAGGCCAATTCTCAAGTCTCAAGTTCTCAAGTAAAGGAGCTAGGATCAAACATTTGGGTAACTAAAGAGAGAATATTCAAGCTTCTTGAATAGAATTAAAGAATAAGCTTTTGGGAAAAACTAGATATGTTTCAAGCTTGAAGCTTTGCACTTGAGGAGCTTAACAAAGGAGGGCGAGAGGTATTCTTACCTCAAACCTTTCTTTGTTCAACTTGTATTTTGTACACTTACTTCAAACCTTTCTTTGTTCAACTTGTATTTTGTACACAAAGTGGTGAAATATCCTTGGTTGAAGTTATGAGTCCAAACTTAGGTTTAGACATTTATCAAAGAGTTTGATAAATGACTAAATCCTCTATGTTAAAAGAGTTTTAACATAGAATTGATTTTTAAAGAGTTTTAAAATTTCTAATGATTTTGTTAAAAGAGTTTTGACAAAATATTTTATATTCAAACCCTAAGTTATGGCAATGTTTCAAATTGTTTGAATAATATCCTAACCTAATTTTTGTTAAAAAAGTTTTAGAAAAATTAAGTTTTTGAAAAATTTTTGAAAAATGAAAATCAAATCTTTCAGGGTTCGAATTTTTCCTCTGCTTCCGCTGCGTTACTCCATAACATTTCCTTCAGGAGAGCCATCCAAAAAAATCCTAAGGAATCGGGTGATGAATACACTAAAATTTTGTTTCCTCAAGGCCAGAATAAGACATTATTAGAAGCATGTGTTTATGTAGTGAATTCTCCAAAGCAAGCTCACATCTCTATTAGTAAAGTTTTAAATATTTGGAGAAAGAATTTCTAGATGTTGCATAAGTGCTTTTCAAAATCATTGAAAAATCATCCAAATAGAAATCTTCTTATAGATAATTAGTGGCCTAAATGGAAGCTGATAACTCTCTAAAAACTACTCTAGAAGTTCCTTTAGCCACTGATGAAGTGACCCGACCTTCAACCTGTAATGAATGAACATGAAGGAAAATGTATGGGGGATTATTTTTCTCAATGTTATAAGCCAAGTCCTCAAGGTTATATGCTATTTCCTCAGGTTTCAAGGATGGAGAATGGTTTGGATGATCTACCTAGTGAGCTTTAAGAGATGTATGGACTAGGCCTAGGCTAACTTGTCCACCTGGAATTTCACAATCGATTTCCAAATATGATTGACAAGAATAAAGTAAAGGCGGTGTTTAAAGCATAGCCGACTCAGACAAAAAAGGAGTTACATAAGTTTTTGAGGAAAGTTAACTATTTGAGGATTCAACTCCTCTTCCAGCAACTGTCAGTTCTCCTATGACTCACTCTACTCCTGCTACTACTGAGGTTTGACTTCATTTTTACTTTCTCTAACCTGCTAAAAAAAACCAAAGAATTTTTTGATTTGTTACATTTAAAACAGAAAGCTGAATTTAAATGGAAATCAAGGCAAAAAAATACCTTTGATAAAAGTAAAGATTATTTATCAAAACCTCGTAATTTGGTTCCTCTAAGGGATGGATTCCACATAAGTGATTTATTTATGGTGAGTGTTTGAAAAAAATATTTTCTCACTGTGTAGGAAATGATGGAAAAAGAATAAAAGTGTTGAAATTGACATTTTGGCTAAAATAATAACCAATTTACATTGGTGATATTTTGTGAATAATAAATGTGTTTATTTTGTGAGTTGTTTTTGCATTGGCTAGTTAATTGAGTTAATAAAGTTTGACGATGTTGTGTGAACAATAAAAATGCAAAAATTTTATTAGCACTCTATTGAAAAATGATCCTTTTATATGTGATGCATGATTATTATACATATGTGTGAAGTGCTCTATGAGACTACTGAAGCTCAATAATGGCCTTGTCATAAGTTAAAAGCCATATAAAAATCACCAAGGTATATAGTAAGATATAAGAAAATAGACAAAATAACAAATCTTTAGGCAATTAAATCAAAATAGAGGCTAAATACTTGGCCTTAAATGATAAAGCCTTGATATATTATGCAATATAAGTGTTTTTGGTTTTTAAACCACATGCTAGTTGTGTAATTATATGTTGTGTGATTAGGAGAAACATCACAATTTTACAGTGGACTAAGTACCGTTCACGTGAAAACTAAGATTTATTTCCTCGTGACAATTTCAAATAAAATTTTGACAAGTTTTGCTAAAATAATTTAGTGAAATTTGGGGAAATGATAATGATAATAATAAGTGATGACTTTTTTTTATTATTTCCTTAAGGAAAGATCTTAATTAAACTTGTTTTGGCCTTAAGGCTAAATATCAGCAAATTTAGAAAATACACTAGTGTAGCAGTCTACTAATATATTACAATTCATGTGAGATTTTCCTCAAACAACTTCAAAGGCAAAATTTGTTAACTAGGCCTAAGGAAAACTTAGAAAATACTGATATTTAGTATTGTTTAATTGTTTCCTTAAGGAAAAATCTTAATTATATTTGCGTTGGCCTTGAGGCTAATTATTAGCAAATTTTAAGAATGTACTGGTGCAGTATTATGTTGTTATATTACTATTCACATGAGATTTTCTTTAGGCAACCTCAAAAGTTATTCTAGGAAAAATTTGTTACCTAAGTCTGAGGATAATATAGTTAGTGTTTAACTATTTCCTCAAGAAAAGAATCCTAATAAGCTTGTTTTTTACTAAAAGCTCTTGGGGATAAAGGTTATTATTTTTCTCTGCAATAGTCATTTTGGCTTAAAAATTGTCGAAATGAGATCCAATTGCTCTGAACTAACTAAAGTCAAAATCAATGAGGTTTTTGGCTAAATAGCTTACCAATTAACGAAAAATAAAGATCATGGATTTTGGTAAATTTTTGCTAAAATTATCTGAGCAATTAGGAATATTTAGTGATTTCTTACTTGAGGAAATATTTATGAACAAATTTTGGCTCAAAATTAATCTTGGGAATATTTAAAAACTTTCTGAGGAAACTGGCAGTGCAATAATGTTTTAGAGGTTCATGGGAGGTTTCTCCTGATGAAGATGATGAATAATACCTGAAGGCCCATAAACCTCTCTCCCTCAATCTATCTAAGTGGTAAATTAGGCTTTATGATTATGTTCTTACTCATCGTGGATCCTTTGCTTATCACATGGAGCAAGCTTAAATGGTTTGAAGCTTATATACATGTTATAAGATTTAGGTTTGATCCACGCTAATAACATGTGGGGGGCATTGTTTGTGTCCAAATTGTATTTTTTTGGGAAGTTAACTTATTAAAAGCCTAAAAGCCCATTATTCTTTGATTTCTCAAGAAAGCTCAAGAGATAATAATCCACTTTGTGTGAACTTGGAGAGTAAGATTGATGAAGAAGATTCTGAAAATATTTGTTTGCTAACAAATAAAGAAAATTCTAAAAATTGGTGCTTGAGAGGAAAGTAAGGTAATATACATTAACTCCTCAAAATTGATGACTCATTAAGAGAAACGGTGGCTTGGGGAACAAGCATCAGAGACCATAAAAATGTATATGGCTAAGAAATGTATAGAAAATCATGCAATCAACCAACACATCAAATTATCAACAAAATATCAATAAATCAACTCAACACATTCCAACAACTAATTTCTAAACTTAGTCTTAGCAAATTTTAGTTATTCATCAAATCAATAATTTCCTCTTATTTTTGTTATCATTTTCTAGTTCCTCAAAGTTTTCAATTACTATAATCACAAAGTTCCAAAAATCAATACAAAAGTTTTATATTTTCCTTCAAAATTTCTATTGGTATTAGCAATCTTTATTTTGTAAAATTCAAACAAAGGTAAAGGCATTTAGGAATTTTCCATTTTTATTAGAAGTCAGTACAAATCTTTATGGTGGAAATTCTCCTCCAGCATGCCTATAAACTAAAAAATAATCAATAACTTTATTCTCTAGAGATGACAATGTTAGTACAAGAGACCATATCTCCAGATTTATGGTACAGTATGGAGAAGCTTCTTCTAGTAGATATCTAAAACTTCATCTTTTTTATAATTCCCTTACTAAGACTAGTTTGAGTGGTATAGTTTGTTAAGTCCGAATAGTATCTAAAGCAAGGATCAAATGGCTAGGGCTTTCACTAATGAGTTTTATAGTCTGAAGCCTAATGTTACCTTGGTCTATCTTTCAAAGATAACTCAAAGTGTAGGGGATGTTATAGAGAAGTATGTCTCTAGGCTTAGAAAGGTGAAAAGTCAGTGCTCAACTCATATCCCATAAATTGAGTTGGTTGAATTGGCTTTTAGAGGAATGAACAGGACAATCAGGAAGAATTTTCAAGGAACCAAATTCTATTATTTCTATGAATTTCTTGACCGAGTGACCAGTTATGAATGGTTACTCAAAGAAAAGGAGCAGAAGAAGCCTACTTGATCTTACTATAAGAACCAAGATTCATTTTTAACCCCAACAAAAGAGTCAGAATCAGATGAAGAGATAGGCATTTGTATGGCTAAATTGAAATCTAGAACTCCCTATGTATGTAATGCCCTCCATCCTTTGAATAAGAGAAAGCAAGACACAAAAAAATTGGCCAAGAAGTATTCTTTCGACATCTCCAAGGTAGAAGAAATCTTTAACTTGTTGTTGAAAGATGGGAAAAAAGAGCTTAGCATGGGACATGAAATCCCACCCCCAAAGGAGCACCCGAGGGTATATTGTAAATGGCATGATATGGATAGGCTTTACACCAATAATTGCATTAGTTTTAAAAATGTGGTACAGAAGGCCATAGAAGAAGGAAGACTCCTTTTCCCAGGAAAAGAGAAGTCTGTTAAGGAAACAACTTCGTTCTCCAAGATGGGAAACAAGGTTGGCATCAAAGTTGTGATGGTTACAATTACTACCCTAAGGCTAGAGAATCAAAGAAATTAGATTTATTGCCCTAGAGTGAAGGTTGATCTATAAGGGAGAATTCTTAAAAAGCCAGGCCATGAAAAAGGGGATCAAAGCTATGGAGAAGCTTGTCAAAATTGAAGGGTGGTGTTTGAGGTTATCCCATAGTGAAAAGAAGTCTCCCTAAGACCAAAAGCTCCTAAAAATAGGGAATTTATGACTAAGGGTAAGGAGAAATGCCCTATACATCAAAGATTGCAATACCCTGAGAAGTCAGTCCACTAGAGATTGTAATTTCCTAAGAAGCTAGAGGATAGGAGCTACAATGAAATAGCTAAGGAAAAATCTCCTCCCAAAGAAGATAAGGTGCCATAGACTTTCAATCCTATGCCCAAATAAGTAGATAAGTGGGGAAAACACCAGCCAACTCTTAAGCTTCAAGCTCTAGTTGTGTGTTCTCCCGAATCAGCCATAATAAGGAAGCTAGAGGCCAGTTCTTACTTACACTAAAAAAAGAAGGTTATAGAGACAACAAAAAATGGAGATACTCCAAGTTGCCACTAGAATAAACCCAATGAAGAGGCAAGAAATTCAAGAGAAGAGGCTTAAGGCCTAATAATGAGAAGATAAATACTGCTAAGAAAAGGAAAGGCAATAACAAGGTCACCCACAAGAAAGTTTAGCAGAAGTTGGCCATTAGAGATGAGAGGTTGCTTTGAGATGCTAATAAGAAGAGAAAAAATATGATGAAAGGCATCTCAGGGAATAAAATGACAAGTGTTAGGCACCCAAGAAGCCTTAGGAAGAGTAGCCTAATGAGAAGGAGCCTTAAAAAGAGCTTGTTATAGTTGATATTGATGGGGTGAGGTATGAAGTTTGGTTAAAGCATAGACAAACCAAGGAATCAAGATTGACAAAGGAGCAGTGAATCCTTAATTTTACACCTCTAGAATCACTTGTTATCTTATGACTCTCAACTAGTCTTTAAGATTTGGAAACAGAAAAGGAGTCAAGGGAACAATACCTCTTACAGCATTTCGAACATATTTTTAAGGGAAAAGCCCATATTTTTGGACCATTAAATCTGACCCATCAATATAAGCCCATAGGTTCAAACGATGCTCAAATAAGACCTCAAACGGACACAGAAAACCCAAAAAATCAAACCGAAAAAGATTGGATCGTACTCTAAAAATCGGACCTAAGCATCAGGCCCAAAACATGCCCAAAAGAGCCTAAACTCATACGTTTTGGCTCTTACGCATGTGCAAGGATCCGACACACCGAGCCCACTTTCTGACTTTTTCACCTCAAATTTTTCTATAAATTCGACTCTACGGCACTCGGTTAGACACACTAGCTTTACTCACCCTCAGACGTCGAAACTCTACCAAAGTTCTCCTAAATACCGAAACTCCACCTAAATTCAGACTGAATATAACAAATGGTTCTATTTTAGGCAGTACTTAAGGTGTCATTTCCCAGCCAATTTGAGTCCATTTTGTAATAAGACTTCTTCGAATGCAACGGAGACATGCTCCAAGTTTGTCAAGCCATCTAACCCTCTAGGTCCGAAGTCCTGCAAGCCAAAGGTGAATAATGGTACAATATTTTTCTCTTTTATTTTGAATAAAGCCCTTAAATTGATTAGGCATTTTTCATATTGTTAAAATTCATTTTTTATGAAATAATTCAATCTAAAGCCCTATAAAACTTATTAGGAAATTTCACTATCAAAATTCAATTTTTATTAATCAAAATCCCAAAATTGATTAATAGCCTTTTGGGCTAATCTTTTTACAATAAAATGAAGGTTCTAAACAAATCAACCAACCAACCCTCTATTTTCATAACAAACCCACCCTTCGTGAAAAGGAAGAACAGCATAGGTTTGATTCCCAAAAGGCCTCAACTCTCAAAATTATGTTTCTTTACTTTACGTTTTATTTTATTTATGTTTTTGTTTTATTTCATGTATTATTTTTTGTTTATTGTCTGCATTATTTTTTTTTTCAAATCTATATGTTGTTTTGGGGAATGTGTTCCCTTCCCATATTTGTAGACTAGAGAAAGGATGCCCTGTGTTTGTTTTTCATTTTTTATCTGATTCATCTTTGGGATGTCTGCCTTCCCCAAAACTCCCTTTGGGCTAGAGGAAGGACCGTTGTTTAATTTCTACCATTTTAATTGCTTTCCTTTATTACTATCATTCATGCTATTTTAATTGCTCATGCATCATATTGGTATGCAATATATCTATCCATGCACTATGAAAGTATGCTATACATACACCAAAACCTATTTTTGACCAAATTCATACAAGATTTTAAAGCCAAAATTATTTAGAAAAATGGAAAAGTCATTTTCTAAAATGTTTTTATCAATCACAAATCCCTGAACCCAACTATGGTTCGAGGCCAGGCTTTTCAATAAAATTGGGTAAATATAAGATTTTCATTAAAATTAGAGAAAAAAGGTTTCTTGATGTCCATGAAAATTAACTTTTTCCAAAGATTAAGTGGCGACTCACACATTTAAAATTGCACCTAATGGACTTATAAGGAGTTCTCCATAAGTAGGACTTACCGAAACCTCAAATGCCTTGTGCAATCTGACCCCACGTGGTCAGTTTCCTCGAGGCTATAAACCTAAAGGGCATTGGTAGCCTGCAGGCTTGGACAGGGCCTCACAGCTAGCGACTCCACTTGGGACATTTTAAACTAAGAAAACTAAGTAGATTATTTTTTATAAAATGGATTAAAACTGTATGAAGTTGATTTCATGCATCACTTTACATGTTCCTTTATCTTTAGGAAAATATGGGTAGAAAGTAACATCGAGTGAGCTTCCCTCTTTAGGAATGCTTTTTTTATAGTGAAATCACCCACTCCAAGGTATACCCTTTGAACCTTTTGGTTGGGATAACAAGGTTGCACGCAACCATTGGACCCACGTGAACCTCTTTGGTTCACATATGTTAAGGTATATCACACTTCTAGTCTCCGGAGAACCTTCAAACCTCCATGCTTTCATGTAATGAATAGAGTTGACCTTAGGTCCCATGTACCCTAAAACTCTAATATTACTATCATCATGAAACCTTTTTCAATCATGCATACATGCATCACTACATTAAAAAAAAATACTTAAGCCAACTGAACTATTTAAGAAAAGTTCTCCAAAAACTTACCTTTCCTTTTTCATACCAACCTGCCTGCCACTGGCCTACTATTTCAAAAGTTGATACCCTACCATTTCTCTATCCAAAGGTCACCATGTCAAACACTAGAGCTATCCCACCTACTTCCACCACTGCTGATGCCACTACTCCACCTACTAATGTTACCATTATGCTTGTTAAAATACTTAGAAAACAAGATGAGGCCATGAAAAAGCAATAATAGTCCATGACTGTAATAATGCAAGCCTAAGGATAACTAGCCTAGGCAAAGTTCAAACCATGATGGCTCAGATTAGGGTTCATCGACCGAATCATACTTCCACGTCATCTAACTTGGGGAAAGAACCTATTACTGAAGATGTAGTCATCTTGCCTCCACCAACTGACCATGGAACCATTACTCCGACTACCCCTCTCATGGATCGTTTCCAAAAGGGGGCCTAGAGTGATCCTTTACTGAAAACCATGATGGAAAAAAATGAGGAAATGTAAAAAACCCTCAATACCCTCAAGAAAACATAAAATATGATTGATGTCAAAGCTCTCAGTCCATTTCCTAATGCCAAGCTTCCTCCCAATTTCTAGATGTCTGTATTTGAAAAGTTCGATGGCACAACTTTGCCCTTAACCCACTTACAGATT
>CAOJBK013526915.1:0-12933 GCA_948294925.1 Codiaeum variegatum
ATAGATATCGTGGGTCCTTTGCCTATGGCCCCGGGACAAAGAAAGTTCCTAGTGGTAGCATTGGAGTACTTCACAAACTGGGTTGAAGTAGAGCCTTTCGCTACAATTTCAGTTAACAATATCATCAAATTCATATGGAGAAACATCATATACAAGTTTGGAATTCTTTACCAACTAATCAGTGATAATGGGAAGCTGTTTGGCAATGCAAAAATCAAGGAATTCTGTGGAGGCTTAAGCATTAAACAACATTTCTCCTCAGTTTCTCATCCTCAGGACAATAGGCAAATAGAAGTTACAAATAGAATGATCCTCCAAGGGATAAAGAGGAGACTAAAAGGGTATGGAAGAGATTGGGTCGAAGAGCTCCATCAAGTATTATGGGCATATTGAATGACACTAAGAGAGCCGACAGGTGAAACTCCCTTTTCACTAACCTTCGACATAGAGGCCGTCATCCCCATTGATATAGGACTCCCTAGTGGAAGAGTACTTTACTATAATGATAATGACCAAATGAGGAGGATCAAATTGGATCTGTTGTAGGAATTAAGAAAGGAAATAACCATCAGAACCATAACATACAAGCAAAGGGTAGCAAAGTACTTTAACATGAAGTTGAAAAATAGAAACTTTAAAGAAGGGAGTTTAGTGATGAGAAGCCTCGAAGCCACTGGAAAAAGGGGGGGAAGTGGAAAGCTAGCCCCAACATGGGAAAGGCCCTTCAAAGTTCAATAAGTGATTGGGCCAAGAATGTACAAACTACAAACTCTCGAAGGCATAGAGATACCTCACACACGGAACGTACAAAATTTGAAGATTTACTATTAATGAGATCAAATTTAATAAAAATCTGCCTTCTTTAAAATGTGTTTAACTGTTTATCTATAAGACCTTCTTGATAGATAAAAGACCTTTCCTGGGAGGTACCAAGTCCTAGACGAAGGACATAAGACCTGCTTGATAGGAAAAAGACCTTCCCTGGGAGGCACCAAGTCTTGAATGAAGGACATAAGACCTACTTGACATGAAAAAAAAACTTCCCTAGGAGGCACCAAGTCTTGGACAAAGGATATAAGAACTGTTTGATAGGCAAAAGACCTTCCCTGGGAAGCACCAAGTCCTAGATGAAGGACATAAGACCTTCTTGATAGGAAAAAGGCCTTCCCTGGGAAGCATCAAGTCCTGGACGAAGGACATAAGACCTGCTTTACAGGAAAAAGACCTTCCCTGGGAGGCATCAAGTCCTGGATGAAGGACATAAGACATGCTTGACAGGAAAAAGACCTTCCTTGGGAGGCACCAAGTCCTGGATGAAGGACATAAGACCTGGTTAATAGGCAAAAGACCTTCCCTGGGAGGCACCAAGTCTTGGACAAAGGACCTAAGCGATGCTCAACAAGGTCGAAAAAGGACTGTCTTGAACCTAAGACAAAACTTGATCAAAGAAATAAAACCTCTAAGATCGAAGGCGTGCGTAAAAAAGAATTAAACTATTTGCTAAATGTAAGGCACAATCATTTAAAAGAAGTATTCATTGATGAATGAAGTTTACAAAAATAATTTCACAATTTTCAAAAAGAATGTAGTTTACAAAATACAAAAATTACATTCTAAGAAAGTGTACAAAAATACAAAATATATAATTAAGTGGAGCCAGCATCCTCGGTGTTCGTATCGCCAACCAGGTGAAAGATAGGCAAGGTAGGCAGAGGTATGGAAGCAAGATAGTCATACACATTGGGGATGGAGACCCTCTTCAATTTATGTATTTTAAAGGCATTAGCCTGTTTGGGATGCTTCATAAGGATTTCCTTCATGCAATTGTTATGCCAAAGCATCCCATCAACTACCTCCCTTCTTATGATGTGCTTCCTCATCCAGTCAGATACGAAGAAGTCCTTGATAGCTTTATGTACACCTCCCGCATGCCTCTTCGCTTAATCAGATAAGGACTTAATAAGCTTCTGAGAAGAACTAAGCTCATGATCAAGTCGATCCTTATCTATTTGAAGGCCATGAATGTGTCCTTCGGAGCTAGCTAGTTGTTGGTTTAAGGAGGCAACAAGCTCCTTATTCTCCCTTGGTTGAGCCCGTAGATCCTTGTCATTCGTAACTGCCTTGGCAAGGGCTTCTTGAAAAGCCTGGAGAGCCCTATCCTTCTCTCCCAAAGCTCAATCCTCCTCCCCTAAACTAATTTTGAGGTTCTCATTTTCTAGAGAGTGGAGAAGAAAGATAGACTCCATCTCCTGATGGTCGGAGAGAATGGTCACCACAACTTCCTCGTGGGCTCTAGTTCAGGATAAAGTCTCCTGCAGAAAGAGAATTAGTAAAGACAGAGGGAAAAGGAGTTGTAAAGTTAAATTATTAATGACCTCCATAACAAAGAAAAGAGTTGGCCTTCGAGACAGTATCCCCTTAGCCTCGAGGATCAGCATTCTCCCCTAGAAAAATTCATCATCCATTTGCAAGGAACCCTCAAGAGGAGGGATGGAGGAGAAGGAAGCATTAGGCTCAGTTTCAGGAGAGATTTAAGGCTATTCAGGAGACTGGTGAATGCTGGCATCCTTAGATGGAGGAGCTTCCTCGCGAACAGTAGATGTTCCAGTTCCCTCGATGAGCTCCGGCTCTAAGGCGTCCTCACGAAGAAACATCTTCACTGTTTACTTGGAGCTATAACCCACCTTGAAGAGATCAAAAAATTTTGATCATCTTCACGAGTGGAAGGGGATAAAGCCCCGGCATCGATGATACTGGCAAACTCTTTGACTTCGCTCGAACTTGCACTGGGTGTACCTCCGCTAATGGCCTAAAAAAAGTAAGAGGTGAAACTTGGAAGAAGTTTGAAGAAAAGATAAAAGGATTAATATACCTCAACTTATGGAGAAGGAAGCAGAGTTGGAGTAGGAGGAGTTACCTATACCTCAACACGAGGTAAAGCCTCGATAGGGGGAATGACTTCTACATCCTGCGAAGAGGAATAAAAAAGTGAATATATAGAAACATTATTAAAGCTAACAAAAATTAGAACCTTACTTTAAGTGTCGAAGGTAGTATAGTAGTAGGGGATAAGATGAGAGCATCCTTGCCCCTTGAGGCAGCCATCCTTTAGCAGTTTTATCCAGTGAGGCTACAAGAGGATAAAAGTGATTAGTATAAACATAGAGAGACTACAAATTAACAAAAGAACTTACCAGTCCTTCGTGAGGGCCTCCTTGAAGAATGCTTCACTCTCATCTTCCTCACTTCTCTGCCATTAGGAAGAATCACTTGAAGAGGCTCATCCTCGATAGGAGAAGCAGCCCTAGCAGACTGCCCAGCCTGCCTAGACTTACGCAGCCTCTCGAAGGTTCCGTAGGCTTCCCAAGAGTCAGAAGAAGAAGAAGAGGAGGAAGAGGAAGAGGAAGAACTAAGAAAATTAAAATGGTTATCTGAAGGAAGTCTAGATGGCGAGTAGCTGAGGAACCACCTCCACCAGCCTTGGATGGAAAGAGGAAAGCCCTCTCTAAGAAATCCCTCATAGTAGCCTCCTCCTTATCATAGAAGAAATGGTAGATCTCAAGGAAGCAATCTTCAGGAAAGGGTAGTGTACAATTCGCATAAAAGATCTGTAACCGCCTATTGAACTCTTCCTGGCTGTAGGTGAGGGTCTCCATCATGTCAAGGACATGTCTCGCCGTCCATTTAAAGTGAGGCATTTAAAGGATTCTATTTTCAAATCCTTAGACCTTGGGCAAGGGTTCATACCTCCTCTTCTTCTCAAAACCAAAAGGGCACAGGCGAGTTGAGGAGGAAGAGGTTGAAGCTGTCTCACAAGAAGGTGGTTTGGTAGCCAAGGTGGGATGAGCAAGGGCAGGCACCGGCCGAGTCTGACTAATTTTCATAATAGGCATAGAAGTAGTAGTCTTCTTGGACTTTTGCCTAGTCATTCAAATGATGAAAGGCCCTTCGTCATCGTCGACCATGTCAAGAACCTTCCACTTTAAATCAAATCGAGGGGTTGCTGGATGACTAGCCTGCCAATGAGGGGCTGGAGCCCTCGTGCTCTCCCGATTGGGAAAATCATCATAATAAGAGGTCAAGTGGGGGAAGTTGGCCTCCTGTAGGTGAAGTCAAAGGATTGTTGTCTGGATCTCTTATTTTGTGCAAGGTCGAAGCTGCCCTATTAAGGGGGTCTCACATTGGAATAATTAAATACAAGTCTAGCTTGGGTATGCTAGACTTCTCCTCCCCAGTTTGTATCCCTATCATGAGCCAGAGATCCTCATTTACAGCCTTTAGGGGCTTCTCTGCAAAAAAGGAAAAGAATAGAACGAAGGTGAAAAGATTGAAATTAAAGATAAAACACTAAATGGATCAAGTACTTACCCATGAAAGAGATTAAGGGCCCAAGCCAATGACTATGTCCTCTTCGACCCTAGGCCTTGCCATAAGATATACCAAATGTATATCTCGAGGCAACTTTCGGCCATCCTCCTCATGACACATGTCAGAATCCTAGCTTTGACAGATGTCATTCATTCATGATAAGATTACGCTGTGCTTTGCGCAAAAGCTTTTGTGTGTCCCTTTTACAAAAAGACACATGGCCTAGGCAATTACTATAAATATCCAATGATGTCACACTTTTCATGTACGTGAAACTAGCCTAAACTACTGAAATATCTTATTCTCCCAAAGGTTTTATGTAAGCTTAAGGGGTCTAAGTCCATTACTAACTTGAGCGTTAGAGGGCCTGACCCTTTTAGCTCACCTTGTTCATTATGTAGGTATCTTAATCTAGTCCAATTCAAGTTTGGAGATCAGAAGTTGTTAGGCATAGAGCTTATCAACTAGTAACTTGAATACTAGAAAGATAACAGAAGGATCCCTCCACTACCTACTTAAGTACTAGAAAGAGATAATACCATCGCCATAGGAAAAATAAAAGTAGTAGCAATCGTGTCAACAATAGAGAATAACAAATAAATCAAATGAATAAATAGGAGGTTAACAATGAATCAAAACTGCACAAAGAACAAGTTAATAATAACTAAAAAAAAAATAAAAGTTGAAATAAGAAAGAAAATTAAAAAGATTTGGAGTTGCAACCTTTAGAGACGAGGCATGTCTGTGTATCCCATCAAATGAGAATCAAACCATACACAATTATCTCTTCTCACTAAACTGGGTTTGTTTGAAAATTGTGGTGGATTCACATGCTAACTAAGTTTAGATAATGATTAACCAAGTTATTGATTTAGTCCTTACTCAAAAAAGTTCTTTATTTAGTCCAATCCAAAATTTGAAAATGGGCATTTTAATTATGTGGTTATCCTAACCAGTTTCAGAATAACAAATAAAATAAAAGAATAAGGAGAGGAATTGAGTTTAAAAATACAAGACCTTTGGTTTTCTTGAATTTGGAATGTAGGAAGTGGAGGATTTGATTAATCGTGATCATGTTTCCACTCTAATTTTTAGGTAAATCTAGTGAAAGAAATTAAAATAAATCATAATAAAGTCTAGTTTTAAGATGAAGTAAATTAGACGCAATTTTGTTAAAACTTCGTCTCAAAACTCATTTGAAAAGTCATTATGACTTCCTCGAAACTTGTCCTTAAAAACTTTACTAGGGGTCTATTATAGATTGTCAGAGTAAGAAAATAGGTATAAGACCTGCTGAGGATCAGTTGTGCACTCCACGATGTTACAGTGCCCACTAGATCACTATGGTTCATACAATCGCCTTTGTGGTGCACACAAAGACTCTACTGTGCACGCACTAGCCCTGTGGTACATGTAGAGGCTCTACGACATACACAGTTACCTTAGGTGGACATAGAGGCTTTGTGGTGCTAGCAAGCTCTCTGCACTGGATGAGGGATTTGGTTTAGTCTAAGAATCATCTTTTTGGTCCGATTTGGTATGTTCTCAATCTGAAGGTTTTTTGGACTTTCAAGCCCATCCTGAGTCCACTTTAAGCCCAATTCAATTCTATTGATTCATCTCGATGTGTCAGTCATGATGGTGCATGATTAAAGGTTCATAGGTGCCCATTAGCATATTTAGACTAATCAAAGTACAGATATAGTAAGTATGAACCAAGGCTTTTTGGGACATTTTCTAGAAAAACTAAAGTCACCATCAGATGCTTGATGCTTAAAATAGGTTCTTTCTAAAATTTTTGGAGTCAATTTGCTGATGAAGAGTGATAAGCCATTTCTACACATTTGGCATGTCTTTACCTTGGTTGCCTATACATTTGGCATGTTTGTACCTTTTCTTTTTTAAGGCCCCTTTGCTCTTAAATTGAATGATCTTTGGATTTTCAACTCATTATTATGAAGGTTATTTTTAACCTTTATCAAACTGATTCCATTTAATATTATAAATTCTAGTTTGAATATAAATTTAAAGTCAATTTAATAATCTAAATTAAAATCTAGACTATACATCACTAATTTCTAAGGCTATAATTGATTTATGAAATAATTAAGAAATAAAATTGTTATTATTCTATATGAAGTGGTTATTCCACATTTTGGTTAAAATTTAGACAAAAGAATAATTATTTCATGAAATTATTATTCATAAATTTTGTGGAATATATATTTTGTAAACTAAATTTTTATCCAACAAAGTAAAGTTAATACTACTTTTTATTGCTCATAACCTTCATACCATCAATCCACCATCCATCACCACCATTCACCTCCACTACCACTCACCATCACCATCTCCACTATTACCAATCATCACAACCATTATCCACCACTATTCACCACCATCACCACACCATTATCACCATTTTTATGCACTATAAATATATCAACATATATTTTTTTTATAATACTGAATTTTTTTATTAATTTTTTTCTATAATAAGAAAAAAATATAACTAAAGAGCACCAACTATCCAAGTCAATAGACTTTTCCATAGACCCGAACTAGAAGCTCTAAAGTTATGTACAAAAATCCCATAACTGAATAATACATTAAGGAGATTAAAGCAGAATATAGCCGAGAAACACTTAATAATCATTAAATACAACCGCAAGTAGGGAGAAAAAATTTAAAAGATAAAAAATAAAATAAAAGACAATTAAAAATAAGATATAAGAGCACAACATGCTAGAGCCTAGCAATTTTGAGAATCACCTACTGAGATTGCATAGAACCACCTTATGCCACTATATGTCTTGAGCTCCAACTATAATTATTTTTATATGAATTGCCAATCAACTTTTCATGACCCAATGATGGTCACCTAAATCAATATCAACGCAATGAGACCAGCATGAATAGTGTATAATGTGTTACAATGAGCAAAAACCCATCCCTGTAATACTGGGTTTCGACATAACAAGCCACAAAAAGAAATAGATAAGGTAGAACATTATATAAAATAGGCTTGAATCTTAGAGATATTTTCACATCCATGCCAAAAAATCAGAGTTTCGATTAATACTTGATTTTGCGAGTCCGTCTGCAGATGAGTTTAGTTTTCAGTATATGTGAATAAACTAATTGATTTGAACCTTTTAAGAAGTGATTTGATCCTGCTAAGAATATTCCATAGTTTCCAGGGGCATTCTTCATGGTTCTTAGTTACTTTAGAATCTCCCAAATTTTTTAAACATTCAGCAGAGATTAGAACCTCATCTGGGGATGAGGGATGGAAGTATCGAGTGCACTAATCCAATGGACTGCTCGAATTATGATTAGGTTTTTCACTCCACAAATTCTAAGAAAGTTATTGTTGAAGATACAATTTTCATGTTCCCACCAAATAGACCACAAAGAAGCCAATAGGATTATTTGTCATCATTTTAACTGAGATGAATTTTTTGAAGCAAAAGCAGGCCATCCCATGAACATCTATGCTCAACCGATACAGGGGCACCAGTAATAATTCCACCATCTAAAAATTTTGCACTGAATTCTCCAAGTGTGGAATTATAATGAATTAAAGTGTAGAATAAAATTATTTAAAAATAGCTATTCTATTTCTTAGGAATTATTATTCAATTCTACATCAATTCCATGACATGAATTAAACATGGCTTAATATATTCTATTCAACTTACCTCATTTCTAGTCTAAAACATCTGTTCATATTTGGACGGTATTGAAGATAATGGATCACAATTGTTGCCAATACATTTGTCAAACCATAATTTATTTAATAGTATATGTGTTGCTAATCCAAATCCTAAACTTGAAAGTTGAATCCAATATGGTATTTTTTTTCAATTTAAATTAGGTGTTTTCTATAGTTATATTGATTTAAAATAAAAAATATAATGATAAAAATCATATTATAAATTTATACACTTATAACTTTTATTAAAATATGATTTAATTTATGAAAATTATTTTATATAAAATAGTTACATTTTATAATTATAAAATAAATTTTATATTTTCACAAAATCATTATTTTAAATAAAATAAATTATATTTTCATATACTTTGCATTTTTAAAGAATTACAAAAAATAACTTAAATTATTAAAAGATATAAATGAAATTTTAATTTCTATAAAAAATGAACTTTTTTGTAACAAAGTAAAATTATTATTTTTTTATATAAAATTGAGTCTAATAGAATCAGCTACCACATCTGGACATCCCAACTAGGTTGACACCCCTTTAGTGACTTCTTCATGTTCTATAAGCCCAAGGTATTATTAATAAGAAAATAAAAAGAGTAAAACAATCCAAATACAATCTAAATATCTCTCTTTTACAAAAAAATCTTCATAAACTAAACAACCACAAAAGGGAGGAAGCTATTCCACCAATTTTACAAAGTAGTAGTTCTGCCAAAATTAGCAAGACAATCAGCAACCTCGTTGCCTTCACGATTAATATGTGAAAACACAACTTGCATATTCGTAAGGTAATAGCAACATTCAAACCACAATGGGATGTGTAACCAAGGCACTTTACCTTTCTTCAACGTCAGGAGCGGAACAACATAAACATATTCACTCTCTAACCATAAGGAATTCCATCCCTTAAGCCTAGCTTGCTTAATTGCATATAACTAGTCTAGAGTTCAGCAACAAAAGCCATAACACTACCTGTGGGAAGAGCAAAATAACCCAACACATAGCCTCTATAATTTTTGAAGACTCCACCTACTCCTGAAGAATTAGTGGAAGCTGAAAAGGAAGCTACCAAATAATTGAGATATACTGAGGGGCTTTTGTAAGTGAAGGTGTGTTCTTCAACTGCTTGATAATGTTTAGCTCCAATGTGTTAATGCGTATAGAACCCACTTTGAAGCGGCCACATTTAATCAAAACATGTCTTAAAGAGTGAAAGGCAAGATGAATCGAAGGGCTCACATCCTCAACTGTTGCTTTATTCCAGGCACCCCAAAAAAGCCAAAAAAACTGTAACATTGACACAACGCCATAGAGCATAAATTTGAGAACTGAACTGCATATGCAAAGCCTATTGCAACAAAGCCCCTGCCGAATTGAAATAATGAAATTTATTGCCAAAAAAGGATTGCAAGGCCTCCTAAACTGTTGCTGCAAACCTGCAAGTCAGAAAAATATGAGTAATAGTTTCACATTCTGTAAGACATAATCAGCATCTCGAGGTAATAAGGAGCTGCCACGAGCAAAGCTCTGAATCCATAGCAAGCTTCCCTCTCAAAACTTTACAACACGCCATAGACCAAGAAGGAAGAATAAAATATGCCCATAGAAGCTTCAACCTACTCGTTTCCAACTTGAATGGGAGCCACTTCTCATATAAAGCCAACTACCATCAATAGAGCACTTTAAAACACAGATATTAACAATGGTTTTTAAAATTTTGACACACGGAATAATGTCCTCTAGTGCCAGGGTATTCTACAATCGCCATTCACCAACTGTGTTAGTGAGATTTTTACAAGAAACATTCAACGTTGCTTCCACTATTGGAGACACCCAGTTTCCATACCATAAATTGAGTGAGCTAGACTCGCCTAAAATCCCATTGGGTTTCCTCACAAAGCCTTAGATAAATATGTTTAATTGACCTTAGATGAGGAAATCTAGGAATTTCTCGGCTTGCCATTCAAATGTAGAAAATGACTTCTGAATACCACACTGAGCTGACTCTCCCTTGAAATAATCGTCCACGTTATCCTACCCAAAATAGCATCATTCAACACATTTAGATTTTTAAGACCTACACCTCCTTCAACAATTGGATGGCAACTAGACTTCCAATCTAAAGAGACCAGCTTCCTATACTCATTAATCCTAACCAAAAGAAATTATGCATATGTTTGTTTAAATACTTGATCAACTGGGAAGGCCACTTATAAACTGAAAAGAAATGTAAAAGTGAGTTGTTGATTACCAAATTAATCAGTACCAAACGCCTCAATTGAGACCAAGTCTTCCCTTTCCAACTTGAGAGTTTAGAGATTACTTTATCAGCCACATGTTGCTGCCACTTTCTTTTTAGCGCATCGACAAAAAGGAGAACACCCAAATAGGTGAAAGGCAAATCACCTTTGCTCATTCCCATTTTATCTCTAAGAGAGTTGCTTCTTCTAACTATAATATGCTTTTCCAAATAAATTTGAGACTTACTCCAACTCACACATTGTCTAGAAAGGTCACCATACTCCCGAAAAAGCAAATTAATAGCTTCAATATTACACAAAGAAGCTTTACAAAATATAAGAATGTCATCAGCATAAAATATGTGCGTAGGAAAGAACCCCTTACCGAAGCTCATAGGAGTAAGATGGCCTGAATTAGTCAACTGAATTAGCCTCTTGCTTAGAAAATCAATTGCAAGGCAAAATAACAAATGCGAAAGGAGGTCACCCTGCCTCACTCCTATAGAGCATGAAAAGTAGCCTTTTGGCATCCCATTCACCATAGTCGAAATCCTAGCCGATCGAAAAATTGCAAAAATCCAGCTTCTAAACAAGTTTGAAAAATCAAAAGCTTTTAGAACTTGCAAAATGCAATGACAACCTAAAGTGTCTAATAAAGTAATATAAGAAAATATCTTTAGATTAATAACACTATTGTTCGCTCTTTCAAGTATGATATATTGAGTAAAACTTTTTATTAATAAATTTGAATTGAATACACTTTCTAGCCACACGTTTCAGATTAGATTCTCAAGGAAAGTAAAGGTAAAATTGATTTGAACATAAATCTACCCTCCTATCTTTTAAAAAATTATTTATTTTGCATTTTGAGATGTACCTAAAAGATAGGAATTTTAAGTTGTGCTAGGGAAAGACTTACTTACATTAGTCATAATAAGATAAGAACTATGGAGTTTTTTCCCGTAGGGTGGGGTGGTGGTGTAATTTATGGATAGTGAACATGTATGGGCGGCTATTATAATTCCCCTCATATCAAAATCCGAGTTAGAATAATTTACAATTGCATGTTGAATGCATGAACCACAGGAACAAAATCTGCCACTGTTAATGTTATTTGTTGCGACAACCATGTGGCTTTTCCACCCATCTATGGATGGTTGCATCAAATGGGCTGTGCCGCATGTGTTTTCACATCATATTTCTGTTACAATAGTGAAAAGCATATTTTAAATTTCCATTGTTTTTTTTTTTAAAAATTTTGAGTTCCTTTGCTTTTATTATATGCCAATAGATTCTTATATTCATTGCAATAAAATAGACTTTTGTACACACTAAAAAAAGTATATGTCCATGCTTTAAAGTGTGGTTGAAAAACTCTCCGACACTTCATGGAGCGTGGTCTAATGCGTTGCTAAATGGAGTGATGGGGAAAATTTACCCACACTTTTACCAAGTGTCCTAGACTTATTTCGCCACTCTTCTCCCCACGCTTCTTACTGTTGGCAATTGCTATATTTGTCCACGCTTTAAAGTGTGGCTATATGTTTATATTTGTCCACACTTAAAAACATGGGAAAATTAATAATATTCATTTTTTTATATTTATTATTATATTATATTTTTTTCTACTACACCCAATATATAATCATAAAAGCAATTATAAAATTGTTGTATAATAATTAATTCAGAAAACCATTCATTAAAGATAAATGCAAATGCAAACACTTACACCTTATATAATTCAAGTATATAGTTCACTGAAATATTCTAATTATAAGGTTTTATAACTCAAGTGGTTCTTGAACAGGAGAGATGGTTCTGGTGAGCAGTACTGACTTTGTTGAGCTTCCTTTTCAATCTCTCAGATTTCATCTGTTGCTCAAGTACTGCTATGTGATCCATATATGCTGCTCGTTTAAATTTTTGGCAATCACTGTCTGCATTTTAAATCATGTCCTGGAACAAGAAGCTGAAGGAAAAGTCACCACAATAACAAGAGAGAAGGGAAGGAATAAGAATAATATTTGTACTCTATATTATATCATATGAAAAGAGAGGAACAGAGAGGTATTTACATGATCCGAAAGCAATAATTGATAAGAGAATAGATTCCAAAAAAAAAATTTGAGCTGTAGATATGGGCATGTCAGGGATGTATAATTCAGCACTAAAGATCATAGGTACTGATAAGACATCACTTAATTTGTTGAAACAAAGGACAGCTTAATGATTGAGAATTTACCTAGAATTGAAGAAAAGAAACTCGTGGATACTACAGAAAAATTTATTGTTGAATGCAGGCATCTTATTGCAACTTGAGTCCCATCTTCTAATCTTCCTTTGTAAAGCTGAGAAACCAAGCACAAACTTAAATTAAACAAAATACTGACAGTAGATGGCTACTAAATATTCATTGTTCATTAAGCTCAGAAAAGATCAAACACCCTACAACATTTTTCCATACAAAATATGAAACGGATTTTGCAACAACAAGAAATAGATAAAAGTAATCACATCATGCATGAGTAAAACGAAGCAGAAATGTATTACAATTTGTAAGTTCAGGAGCTTTTCATTTATTAATTTTCAGAGACAACG
>CAOJBK013526985.1:0-13008 GCA_948294925.1 Codiaeum variegatum
ATACTTGTCCCATTCTTAGGTTAAAACACTCCTCCAACATTCAAATTGTACAAATGATGTCATTGTGTTCAGTCACTGTCAGATGGGATACGATCATATGGCCTTGCTTAGATACGGGCGTATCTGGTAGTTGAGTTTGAAGTTAAATAGCTGTTAGAGTCCATACAGGGGTATCCTCCCCTGTGCATACTGGCGTATCCACCTGTTTTCTGCATTTTCAACAACACTTTGATTCTAATAAGTTTGTTAGTTCATTCAAAGTGTATTGGCACATTTTCTAAGTATCAGAAACATTCATTAATGCAATATACTCAATATAAGCTCAATCGAATGTAATTTTGACGATTTCATTTCATTTTTTGAATAACTACACTAATGGTTTTGGAATCATCAAAATATGGAGGATAACAATCTCCCATTTTTTATGATGACAAAACCTTGTCTAGTTTCAAGCAAAAAATAATGAAATGCTTAAAAACTAAACAAAAAGACTTTGTCAAAATTTTGTGTAAAAATTTGGCATTACTCCCCATATCAGTATGCCAACATTTTTTATGAAAATTTTGCATAAAATAAATTATTTTTATGAACAATGCAAAATTCTAATTCATTTTACTAATCAATAGCTTTTAGGCACATTATACGTATATAAAAATATCAAGCAAAAACTTTTGCAAAACCTTGTTTGTCATATATATGCATAAAACAGTACGATGTACATAATAATAGCAATATCAAGCCATTACTTTAACAAAATCAATACAAGGCTTGAAATTGAACATGTTTCTCCTCCTTTTTATCATCAAGCAAAAAGGTGTAAAACAAAGTTAAGTGTTCAAGGAACAATAACAACACAATGTTGATAGTGCAATCATCAAAATATCCAAAAAAAGAGAGCAAAATATATATAGAGAGAAATATCCAGAAGTAATAAGAATCACCATCTAAACAAAATAAAATAGGCTTGAAATAAGCCAATGTAACATAAATTGAGAAATGTGAACAAAAGTAACCATAATGTGCCATATTATAAACAATAGAAAAAATTAAAACATAAAACAATTAAAGATTTAAAAATAGAAGTTTTAGGCTTGAGGTGGAGGTGGTGGTGGTGGCTGGAAATTCTTGATGAAGGAGCTCATCACGTCATAAAGACCGTCTTGTTGCTTCGTGATGGGACCGACCGCAACACCCGCAAGTGCACGGGGTCACATTAAGTAGTATAACCAGCAAGTCCCGGTATCATTCTCCCAAGGGATTCATTGATTTGTTTGATCAAGCACCAGCTCACTCTCCTAATCTATTATCTAACTCACAATAATTTTATATTTATAAACTAATTTTTAACTACTTTAAACTTTAAATTTAAACTTTGACTTGGCAAAATTCCAAAGAAATAGAAAATCAAATAAGGAAATTAATGATGGATTAAGGTGTCTACATAGATTTCGACTCATATTAACTCAACTTGCAAGATTAACTAACTACCCAATGATATTTCAATCAATCATTAAGTGGGTTTTTTCACAAAACTAGGTTTAACCCTTTCTCAAGTTATTAGACCCCTAATTTTTAAGTAATAGGAAAGGAATCTCTTCTCAATCCTATTCAAATAGAAAAAGCATGAAGAATTAGTGAAAGTCATAAACCCTAGGTGTTTGTGCATATATCTCTAGCAAACACAACAAACCCATGAGCCTTTGAATGTTCTAAGTCCAAACTTTCTGTTTTTAGCATATTATGAACAATAAAAACTAAGAATAAGCATGCTATTGTAATTGATTTGCAGAAAATAAAAATCAAAAGCCAAACTTGATGAAGAATCTAATCATTCATTGATTAAAAGTGTTAATCAATATATACAATTAAGTAATACTTGTCTAATCTAGGTAGACAAATAGATTTAGTTCATGGTCAAAGAGAAAGAACAAGAAAAATAAAAGAAAGTGTAGAAATTTAAAGAACCCATGATGACCTAATGAAATTTTCACCAAATTCTTGTTATTCTTGATCTCCTTTTCCTTGGTTCTTAGCTCTTTTTAGGGTTTTGGAAACCCTTAGAATGTTTTAAGTGAAAATTTGGCCAAAGTCCCCCTTTTTTTCTGTATTTTCAACCTTTTATAGGTGTAAAAGAGCTTCTCACGGGTGGCCCTTATGGCCCGTGACACTGCTAGTGACAAGCCTCTGGTGAGAAATAGTAAGCTCTCACGGCCCGTGACGGAGCCCGTGAAAAGCTTTTGTTTCTCACCCCTTTGCTTTCTTCCTCTCACGGGCAGCTGCTTCTCTGTCACGGCCCATGACGTCGGCCGTAACAGGCCTCTGTACAACTTATTTTTAATAATTCCTCATGGGCTATCTCACAAGCCGTAAGGCAGCCTTGGTACTTGATTTTTCAATCTGATTCAGTGTATTTTCCTTGCCTTTCAAGCCTGAAATTTGAAATACTTCCTCCTATCTCCGAAATTCATTCAATTACCTAAAAGTGGCTAAAAACATGGGAACAAACACATCAAATTCAATTTAAGGAGTAAAATTTAGCAAGAATATGGGAGAAAATAATATATAATTTGCCAATTATCAAACTCCCCCACACTTGGACATTTGCTTGTCCTTAAGCAAACCTAAGCACCATCCACAATATAAGCTCACATGCATTTCCCCTAAGACCAACTAAAGAGAACGAACAAAAAGGAAGATAATCACTCAAAGAGATGCTCTATTTTTTCATAACACTTCAATTTTTGCTCAAACTAGGGATAAAGTTGTCGAATTCGGAATCTATAGAGGCACTATTTGATGTGAACATTATGCACGATATAATTTTTACCATGAGAAGCATTTGAAAAACTTTCTTTCTCATCATTTTTGAAAACAATGCCAGTTTTATAAAAAAATGTCTCTTTGAGACATTAAGATGTCATTTAGAACTTTGCTTCCCTTAGAAAACTTTTCATAAAGTTTCTTAGAGTCTTTAAGTTCTAATTCGATCTTAATTTTCTCTTCCTTGAGACTCTTATAGGATTTTTGCAAATCTTTTAATTGAGTCATGAGGTTTTGGTTTTCAATTTCAAAAGATTTAGAGCTATTTCTCTTCTTATGTTCATTTTTAATTTTTTGCAAATTCTTTTTCAAAAATTTATTTTCTTTCATAATTAAAACATATTCGGGCATAAGTTCATCAAAGGCACTTTGCAATTCATCAAAAGAGTAAGTTTGAGTGGTTACCTCATTATCCTCTTCAATGTTCTCTTTTTGTACCATCAAGCACTTGAATCATCACTTCCGCTCTAAGCCATAAATGCTTTATCTTTCTTCTTATATGTATTCTTCTTTTCTTTGTCCTTTTTGGCCTTGTATATGTAGCAATCTTGCATAATATGCCCAGGCTTCTTATATTCATAGCACACTATGTCATTACTCTTGTCTTTTCATGACTCCTTCTTTTTGAACTTGCCCTCAGATAGAAATTTCTTGAATTTCTTGAATTTTTTTTGCAAATAATACAATTTCTTCATCATCTTCTTCACTCTCATCACTAATGACTTCCTTCTTAGATTGTCTCTCTTTGTGTATGGCTTTAAATGCTAAAGGCTTCTCCTTTTTGGTTAAAGCATTTTGATTGTCTCTAAGGTCCATCTTAGACTTGAGCTTCATTTTGTGTGTAAGGAGTGTGCCAATGAGATTTTCTACGGTCATCTCATTAAAATTCAATGATGACTCGATTGCATTCACTTTGGAGTCATACTCGGTTGGAAGACATCGAATGATCTTCATCATCAGATCTCTGTTGTTGAAGGTCTTCCCAAGTCCTCTAAGTTCATTCACAATAGTGGTGAACATAGTATACATACTAGATATGCTATCATTTTCCAAAAATCTGAAATTTTCGTAGCTAGTGGAGAGCAAAATCAGTTTTGAGGACTTCACTTTACTTCTGCCCTCATATATGTCTCTAAGAGTATCCCAAATCTCTTTGGCCGATTCACAAGATGAGACTCGATTGAATTCCATCTCATCAAGTGCGCAGAAGAGAATATCAATCGCCTTATCATTTCTTTGAATTATCTTTTTGATTGTTTCTATCCAATCCTTGAGATCAATCAATGCTCATTCTGTATCCTTAGAAATATAGGGGTCTTTCTCTATGATTTCCCATAAATCGTACCCTTGAGGGAATGTGGAATCGCATACGAACTTTCCACTGACTATAATTTATTCCGGTGAACAAAGGTGGTATAGTTAAGCGTTGTCCCTCTTAGAATGATGTCTTGGAAGATTCACTAACACCTGCCATATTCAATCATTAGCTTTTTAAATCATAAGATTTATTAAACATGAAATCAAGGCTCTAATACCAATTGTTGTCCTGAATGTGGACACCAAGAGGTGGGGGTGGGGGGGAGGAATTAGTGTTTAGAAACTTTTAAAGATTTTAAATCAAGTTAATCAAATTTTAGAGTTTAAAAATCTTTTTCAAGTGATTAACAATCAATGACTTAAAATAAATGATATTGAAAAACTTGAGCGTGTAGATAAACAATTTCAAATCATCAATTCATAACTAAAAATTGAACATTCAAAATAATAGAAATCAAATAGAGAAAGAGTAGAGAATGCTCAGTTATAGTGGTTCAGAGTCCTCCTCCTATGTCCACTCTCTCAATGTAAGTAATTGAGGTTCCACTATCTTCACTTCGAAGCCTCCAAGCTTCTAGTTATATGGGATTTCACCCAATACAATGATTGGAGTCAACTACTCACAATCAAGTTTTTTTATAAGGGTTTCAACTCAAAAGACTTGTTTACAAAGAGCTACAATAAGAATATTCAAGAGAAAACCTAACTAAAGAATTTTCTTAAACCTAAAGATTACAATGAGTACAAGGGTTTAAGAAAATTTGAAAGGATTGAACTTGAAGAATAATGAAAGCAAGAACAAATGCTAATAAACTCAATGGACTAGTATTCTTGATTTCTTGACTTTGTTTCTAATTGTTCTTTATATACTTGTGCCATTCTTGGGTCAAAAACACTCTTCCAATGTTCAAATTATACAAATGATGTCATTGTGTTCAATCATTATCAGATGGGATATGAGCGTATGGCTTTGCTTGGATATGGGTGTATCTGGTAGTTGAGTTTGAAATTAAATAGTTATTGGAGTCCATATGGGGGTATCCTCCCTTGTGCATACAGACGTATCCACCCGTTTTCTGTATTTTCAACAACACTTTGATTCTAAAAAGTTTGTTAGTTCATTCAAAATGTATTGTCACATTTTTTAAGTATCAGAAACATACATTAATGCATATTCATTATAATCTCAATCAAATACAATTTTGACAATGTCATTTCCTTTTTCGAATAACTACACTAATGATTTTGGAATCATCAGAATTTAGAGGACAACATTAGGTAATGTTCATAGCTTACAACAATTATCATTGTTGGAGTGCTTATCTAAGTGGTATAGGAATACCAAGGAAATCATTATGTTGATTATGATGTCATTATCAACATAATTTCTAAGGAAATTATTAATTGCATGCACCACAATAGAGTGAGCTAAGATATGAAGTGTCACCATCTCTTGACTATGCATTGGAAAAATTTTCAAGTTCTTCATCTTCCTTTTAGTATGAATTGGAAAATTTTCTAAGTTCTACTTAGAAAAGTTTAAATGAGTAAGATAAAAGAGAAATAAGATTTAAAGCCACAACGAATTAATGACTAGCATCTTTGTAAAAATGGAAGAACACTTTATAGAAATAACTAGTTATGTGAATTCAAGAAAGGGTTAAGGGTGCTTTCAACTTTCAAATTTAGACCAATTAAACCCTTTTGACAATTTCACTAATTAAAAAGCCCTTTAACTTTAATATGGGTATGATAAGATCCTTTAAGTTTTGTATACTCATCTGATAAACCCCTATAATAAGGGCTTATCGGACCAAAATTAAAAAAGATAAAGGGCTTATCAGACCCATATTAAAATTAAAGGGTGTTTTAGATACTGAAAAGGTCAAAAGGGCTTAATTGATCTAAATTTGAAAGTTGGAGGACTTTTTAGACCATTTACCCTTCAAGAAATCTATCCTAATCAAATTGAAGTAGACATTATAGAATAATGTATACAAATCTACTTAAGGGATGAAGAGAAACTAGAAGATGAGTATTGTGAGGAAGATTTTGGTGATGCACATATAGCATTTGATCAAGAAGATGGTTTAAGTGAGCAAAATGGAAAGGACAGAGGTGAACAATTTTACCCAAATTTTTCGTATGTCGTTCTCTCATGGATACCAATTATGGAGTGGTTAACATTGATGAGCCTATCAAAGAGGTAGTTAAAAATGATTCTCGAATTAAAAGCATCGACCATCACTAAGCTTTTACTAGTTTTCCATTTCAATCACCAAGTTTTAAATTTGTCAAATTTAGTCACTAATCTTCGATTTTTCTTGCACCGGCAAGTCACTGACACCTTTAGTCACCAGAATACGACGTGGTAGCACATATGGCAGCCAGAATCTGACATGAGGCAACATGTAAGCTGACACATCATAAAAAATTAACACCTCAATATGCCACATCATATCCACATTTTGACTAAAAAAATAAAAATAAAAAATAGATGGCCAATGAAAAAGTGACACTTGGCTTCATTTTTTTTTTTTACTTTTCAATCTTCCTCTTCTTCATAATTAGATGGCCCACTCTTTTCCACGCCACCATCGTCTTCTTCACTACTCTTCTGTCATCTTCCTTCTTCTTTCCCTCTATTCTTTTTTTTTTAAATGTAAACATTAATTATTTGTTTATAAAAATATATAATTATATTTGATCACAAATTAACATATATTAATTCCATGTAATAGTAAATGTCAGCATAGGAGGTGCGATTGCCAGGGAAAGAGGGCATCTATTACTGCTCAAGTGTCACAGTGATGGAGTTCCACTTACATGGCATATTGATTGGCTTGTAAGCACATTAAATTATAAGCTTTCTCTATAAAGAACTTTAAAAAATTTATAAAAATGCATCTCTCTCGTTGTATTCATTTTTCATTTTATTCAAATTTCTTACTATTAAACTAGAGGAATGGATGAATAATGAATTACCATAAAGGTAAGCTTCGTCCACCAGTCTTCTAATTTGAGGAAGCAAAGAAATTCAACAGCTAAAAAGTATATATATGTTAATCTGTGATCAAATATAATTATATATGCTTATAAACAAAAAATTAATGTTTACATTAAACAAAAAAAGATAGAAAGAAAGAACAAGGAAGATGATAAGAGAGTAGTGAAGAAGACGATGGTGACGTTGAAAAGAGTGAGCCATCTAATTGGGGAGGATAGGAAGATTGAAAAGTCAAAAAATGGGGAGAGATGGTGTTATTTTTAGTGGCCAAGATTCATTTTTTCATTGGCCATCTATTTTTTATTTTTATTTTTTGGATCAAAATGTGGAGACGATGTGGCATACTAAGGTGTCAATTTTGATGGCATCAACTTATGTGTTGCCTCATGTCTTAAAATTTTGGCTGTCACGTGTACTGCCATATTAAATTTCGACAATCCAAGGGTGCCAGTAACCTACCAGTGCAAGAAAAATCAAAGGTTATTTACTAAATTAGACAAAATTAAAGCTTAGCGATTAAAATGTAAAATTAGCAAAAGCTTAGTGATGGCCGGTTCCTTTAACCCATTGATGCTCTAAGAAAACTTCTCTAAGCTTGTATGGAAGACACAAAATTTGTGAATGATAAAAAAAAAATTTCAATTGTCGATCCATGTGTTAAAGCTACACCAGATGAGCCGTATCCAAGGAAGTGTTCAAGGGAGGATTTGGAAAAAGAAAAACTCTTTTCACCTTCAATTTTCCAAACACCAACCCTTGAACCCAAACTAATACCCTTTTATCTCAATTTCTTGAAGAAGTTTAAAGTAAAGAAAAAAGCTCGGCGAAAATCTAGCAAAAATTGTGGAACTCTTTGCAATTTGCTAAACACTTCATTTCTCAAACTATTTCCATGTAAGCTCTATTCGAAATGGCCATTCAAAGTGATAAAAACCAGTCATCATGGAGCTCTTTTAATTCCATTTTAAGGGGGTTTGTAAGCTTATGAAGGCAAAAGGAAGCATTTAAGTACTTTGGTTGTCAACATGATTAGAATGCTATATTTTACATATCATCCTTTATAGTAGAAGAAAGAAGATAGTCTAGCTCAAGACTATAAATTAAGCACTCCTTCAAGGTACCTTAAGATCTATCTTTAATTTTTGTAATTAGTTACTTTTTAGTTCTTTTGTTTCTTTAATTTTTAGAAATTGATATATAGTTTTGCTTTGACTAGTTAACTTGGTCTTGAGTTCAATTTTGATAGCTTAGAATAGGTGAGAAAATTTAGTGGAGATGCGATAGCTAAAGTTATTAAAGTAAAATGGAGTAAATTTTAAACTTTTTATATATCATTACTTTGAATACTTGAATTTTTTGGTGAAATTTTGATGTGCATACATATTTGAGTTTAAGGGGATGAAGGGTAACTTTGTCTCTATTAGTCCATAAATTATTCATATTTTGCATGTTATAGGTGTAAAATCTCATTTGGAACAATTTTGGTTAAATTTGGAATTTTTGTTAAAATTTGAAATTGATGCCAAGGGAGTACACATGCTTGTGTATCATTTTAATACACAACCCTGTGTATAAAAATGAGATACTATACCTCTCTAGGAAAAATTGAGCTTTCATACAGAGGTTGTGCATTTCACTACACAACAATGTGTATTAAAATGATATAAAAACAAAATGTTGAAGGACACTCTTTTTTATTAAAACCCTAGCCATTATCATTATTCATCATCTTCAATCTCAATCTTCATACCACTCAACCGTCATAACTTAAACATTCACTATTTTTTTCACAAAAATAAAAACACATTAAGTTTTGTTAATTTAACATTTTACGTGAAAAAAAGACCTTTTGGTTGATTTCGTTTAATTAATATAATTAATTAAAAAAATTGCAAATTTTATAACATTTCCAAGTTCAATATGTTTACACCCATAAACGCCATTATTATTTTTTTTCTCTTTTCAAACCAACTCATCGTCATCTACCTAACCAATAGCACAACACCTTCAACCCAATTCCTTATCTCAAACCCACACTCTAACCTCTTTCTTCTTCAACCTCTAAACCATTGCCACCTTAAGCAACACACCAGTCATTGTTTCCTAGACCAAGCCAAGTTCCTTCCTTGCAAAACGCATAACTACCTCCACCGTCAATGTTCTGAAAACTAGAATCGCAACCATTACCCTACATCGAATTACAGAAACCCCCTTAAACTCAGACCTCGTTCGACCTCCAAACCACCATAACAATTGAGCTCATCCCATATTATGAAAATATTAGATCTCAACTCTAAAAGCAACTTAACAATCTAACTTCATTTTACTCGACTCAATCTTTAAAACCCCACCTATAACATAAGACCCAAATCCATTTTAGATAATTAACCCATCTATAATGACTCATTTTACCTAACATAACCCTGTAACCCTCTTTACTGGACCTAAAATCCTTAAAACAAACTTGATATGGGTTTAGTATAACTATGGTTTACTCGGTTGAGACCCAACCATATGACTCTAAGGTAACCCCTGAGGATTAGCGAAGGGTGAATCTTCCAAGGTACCCGATTAAAGCTTTGCCCCACACCTTCGACCCTTCAGTCCCCCTAAAGGTCCCTCACCTATCATATAGGTTCTCATCATTACCAAGGTGACACTTATCCCTTACCTACCAGTAGGATGTCCTATCATAGTCCTATTACAGGACTTTAGGAGCCAACTCTAGGATGACACCTGCCCCTTCTATACGAAGCCCTTTTGTCTATAAATAGGTGAGTTCTCTCCATTGTCAAGATAATTCAAACCTCTGTCTCTCTCTCTCTCTCTCTCTCTCTCACACACACACACACACGCACACACACACACATACTCTTAATCCTTTTTATGCCTTACTAACTTGATCGTCAGACATCCTGTCTGGCACCCCTAACCGTGTTTTCTGTGCAGGCTTAATCCATTATCAATTAGGAAACTATACTTTAAATTTGGAGAAACCAACACCTCCATCATTTGGCGCTGTTTGTAGGAAATACCAAGTTTCCTAATTTTTTTTATTCCTATAAGGACTGTCACATTGGCATTTCTTTCTTTATTTCTCTCTATCTCATTCTTTCAGTTTGTACAGAAAACTTCCTATAATGGAAAAAACCCACGAAGAAACTCACAATAGTGATGACTCACCACCACCACCTATGAATACAAAAACTCAAGTCATAAACTAATTAGCTACAAATACTCAACCATCCACCCCCACAACCTTCACCAGCTTAGCTTTCTCACAACAAGCCCTTCAAAGCATAATTGGGAAAAACTAACTACCTAGCACTTTAACCCCTACTATACAACCTCCACAACCTAGTATCACACTAGAACTAGCAGGCACTTTGCAAGGTTTAATCACCAATCTTGCCCCATTGGTTCTTTTCCTGTAACAAACACCTATACCAAAACCACCAGTTGAAGGAGGCAACAATGACCCACTTGGGAGGGAGAAGGGTTGATGATGAAAGGAGGAATGAGGAAAGGGCTAAAGGATATGATAAAGTGAAGACGTGGGTGACAGGCCCATCGTTAATGAAGCAAGTCATAGTAAAAGAGTTGATGATAAAAGGAGTCACTCCTACAGAGCTTTAGATGGGGGATATATACACTCTTATAGGCATGACTCTAGAAGAGTAAATGATAAAGGCCAAGAAGCCTTCAGCCATCATGGCTCGAGACCAGCTGTAAGGGATGAGGTGAAGAGATATATGAAAGAGATGGCAGTAGTGAAAATTGCTAATAGGCGAGACCTCACCTTAAATATAAGGTCTCCCTTCACAAGACAGATTATCGAATTTAAGATGCCTGAAAAATTTGAGGCCCCACAGATGACAAAATACAATGAGAGCCAAGATCTTAAAGCTCATGTGCTAGAATACAAGCTCCTGGTAGAGTTGCAAAGTACATTATGTAGATCCTTCCGAGGCACCTTAGAAGGGGCAGTAGTGAAGTGGTATGATAGGCTGCCAAAAGTAAGCATAAATTCATTTTGGGAAATGGTGAGTTGATTGTTGAAAAGGTTCGCAGCTAGCATCCCTATCCCCATACCAATCAGGGCCTTGGAGCATGTGGAATAAGGTATTAAGGAGTCCTTGAGGGAATTTATTACTTGGTTTAACAAGGAGACATTAAAGCTGACCTGCATTAACTAGCCTAAAGTAATAGAGGCTCTAAAAAATGCACCACACATCAGGTTACTTTAAGGACCTAGCTAAAAACTGTCTAAAGATGTTAGATAAAGCTATGGATTTGGTTAAAAAGTACATCAAATAAGATTATACATTTAGGGAGAGCATATTTTATAAGAATAGGGCGTCAGATGATGAAAGATCCTCTTAGAAAAGAGGTAGGAAGATAGATACCCCCGAAGGTGGAGGGTCCAGGGCTAAGCAGGTCTCACAGCCTCGTCAAGTAGAAGCACCTCGAAGGTAGAGGTTTGACTCTTTGAAGCTGGCCCCGTTGAATGCAAGGCCATGAATCATGTTCACGGATAAAGAAATTTGAAGAAAGCTAAGGTCCATTACAAAAGATCTTGAAAAGAGGGACAAATTTTAGTGGTGCAAATTCCATAATACTCATAGGCACACAATTAATAAATGTTGCTCGCTGTTATAGGATATTGAGATGATGATTAAGTAGGGAATTCCATAATACTCATAGGCACACAATTAATAAATGTTGCTCGCTGTTATAGGATATTGAGATGATGATCTATAAAATTCTATGAGGAAGGCTGACCAAGCTTATGCAGCTAACCAGCAAGTGGACATGCTGTTGAATAATGGAACAACAAGGGATATAGCATGCCTAGCTGAAGGCCTAGAAGAGATTGAAGGAAGAATTTATGGAAAGCCGTGCAACAGAAGCAAGCGAGAATAGGGAATTGAACGAATCCCCAAAAAGTGATTCGGATTTCGATTTTCAAAACTTTTTCAAAAATAAAAACTTGTTAAAACTCTTTTAACAAAACTAAGTTAGGCAATGTTTCAAACTCTTTGAAACTATGCCCTAACCTAGGGTTTTAGTAAATGCATTTTGCAAAACTCTTTTTCCAAAATCATTTGATATTTAAAACAATTTGAAAATTTTTTTCTATGTCAAAACCTTTTTGACATAGAGGGTTTAGTCATTTATCAAACATTTTGACTAATGTCTAAACCCTATGAAAGGCCCATAATTCAACCATGGATTATCTCACCAACTATGTGGAAAACACAAGTTGAACAAAGAATGGTAAGAAGCATAAATACCTCTCATCCTCCTTCATTAAGCTCCTCAAATATGAAGCTTCTAGCTTGAGAAATATCGAGCTATCCTAATATCTTATTCTCTAGTTCTCTTTAAGAAACTTGAATCTCCTCTCATTGGAATCATCCAAAAGCTTGATTCTTGCTTCTTTACTTGAGAACTTAAGACTTTGAGAATGGTTTTGGACTTTGAGCTTCTCCACACTCCCTTCCTAAGGGATAATTGAAAATGAGTTCATTCTTGAAGAAATGCTCTTCAAAACAAACTTACTCTCTCAATTTTGTGTGATTTTGAAGCCGTTTCTGTTTAACTCTTAGAGAGCTTCTCTCTCTAGCTCATTAACGAAGATGATGAATAGTAACTCCTTCATCTTCTAATTTGAGTGTGAGAAAGTGTTAGACAAAAAAGATGAAGCAATCCCATATTTGTAACTATACTTTCTCCAACCACTTTTCCTTAAATTAAGGAACTATATTAGGAAATTATGGTTTCTTGATCTAGTTGATAATTGACTAATTGACTAATAAATTAATCAACTAGATTAAGTAAATAATTAGTAGGAATCATCTTTA
>CAOJBK013528793.1:0-11528 GCA_948294925.1 Codiaeum variegatum
TCTTTGTTCATCAAGTAATCACTTAAGCGATTATACCACATGCTTCCAGATTGCTTCAATCCATATAAGGATCTCAGTAATTTAATTGAATATCTTTCAATAGGTCTCATATTTAATGCTTCAGGCATTTTAAATCCTTTAGGGATTTTCACATAGATATCATTATCAAGTGATCCATATAAATAAGTTGTAACGACATCCATAAGACGCATTTTCAAATTCTCAGAAATCGTCAGGCTGATTAAATATCTAAATGTGATTGCATCCATGACAGGAGAATATGTTTCTTCATAATCGATACCTGGCCTTTGGGAAAAATCTTGTGCAACAAGTTTAGCCTTGTATCTTACAATTTCATTTTTCTCATTTCTTTTTCATACAAATACCCATTTAGAACCTACTGGTTTCATAGCTTTAGGTGTAAGAACAATAGGTTCAAAAACTTGTCACTTAATGAGTGAATCTAATTTAGCTTGTACAACATCTTTCTACTTAATCCAATCATGTCTATTTTGACATTCATTGACAGATCTTGGTTCAGGATCTTCATTTATAATATCACATGCCACAACATATGAAAATGTATCATTATAATTAATTGATATTTTTTCATTTGTCTCCTCTGAAGTGTTATTTTTATCTTGTGTTTCTTCAGGAACACTGTGTTCTTCTGGAGCAAAATTTTCATTCAATGTTTCTTTAGGAACAATGTCTTTTATTTTTGAGTTTTCTGTCTCTTTTCTTTTTTTAGGATTTTTATCTTTGGAACCAATAGGTCTACCACACTTCAAGTGTGTTTGAGATTCATGAGTAATACTTCCATATTTATCTTTTAGAATTTCAATCCGAGCAAGAGTATTTGTAGTTGGTATATATGATTTTGTTACTCTGTTTGTATCTGTAAATGCATCTGGTAGCTGATTTGTAACAGTTTGTAAATGTACTATTTTCTAAACTTCTTGTTTACATTATTTTGAACACTGATCAAAATGCAATAAAGATGGCTCATACCAATCTATATCACCTTCCAATATTTTCTTTCCTCCTTCTAATGTTGGGAAATTTGTTTCATCAAAATGACAATTAGCAAAACATGTTGTGAATATATCTCCAGTTAAAGGCTCAAGATATCTAATAATAGATGGTGATTCATACCCAACATATATTTCTAACCTCCTTTAAGGTCCCATCTTTGTGCATTGTGGTGGGGCAATAGGCACATTTAATGCACAACCAAAAATCCTTAGATGTGAAATATTTGAAACATGACCATTTGTTAATTGTGCTGGGAAGTACTTATGATAAGCACTTGGTCTGATACAAATTAATGACGCGACATGTAAAATTGCATGACCCCATACGAAAATAAGGAGCTTTGTTCTCATTATTAATGGTCTAGCAATGTGTTGGAGGTGTTTAATTAACGATTCTACTAAAACATTTTGTGTATGTACATGTGCCAAGGGATGCTCAATAGTTATCCCCACAGACATACAATAATCATTGAATGAAGAGGTCCTTTGTCCAGAATTATCATATCTTAGTCAATAGGAACACTTATGTACCTTGCCAACTGCACTCGTCCTGATATATCTTTTGCAATTAATTTATTGTCAAGGTTTAGCTCATCTCCAATGACGAGACTTTGGAATGGTGTTAAACACTTATTTTGTTACCTTAGAGGTACTACCGATTTGGGACTATTTTATTCTAACAATTCAAAGCAAGGTCTTCCTGATTATGCAGATGCATGGTATCTGTTTGATTCTCACAAAGCTAAATCTCAAATTGGGTATGTATTTACCTATGGAGGTATCGCAATTTCCTGGCGCTCATAGAAACAAACATTGATTGCTACTTCTTCAAATCATACTGAGGTTATTGCACTTTATGAAGCAAGTTGAGAATGTGTGTGATTAAGATCAATGATACAACACATTCAAACAGCTTGTGGACTATCAATAAATAAAGAGTCAACAGTGATATATGAAGATAATGCGGTATGTGTCATACAGATAAAGGAATGATACATCAAGAGTGATAGAACCAAACATATTCATCTAAAATTTTTCTCATTCACTCAAGAACTGGAAAAGGATAAGAACATCAATGTTTTGTACATCAGGTTAAGCGAAAATTCAACCGATCTTTTCACTAAATTATTTCCTACTGCAATTTTCAGAAAGCACGTTCACAATATTAGGATGAGACATTTACATAATATGTGAAGAATTATATATATATATATATATATATATATATTGTCATGAGGGTGAGTGAATTACATATTGTACTAATTTTTTTCTTAGTTAAGATTTTATTTCACTGAATTTTTCTGACAAGATTTTCAATAAAGCAATATTCAAAGTGTAATTCAAATATTTTGAATTTAACATCCAAAAGAAGTATTGTAAATAAAAATTAGCAAATATAGTGGATGTCAAATCATTCGCTGTAAAATATTAATTATGTATAGTAAAATTTCAAATTACATAAAATAAATCTTTATATATAAATATTAGTAACGGTGTAGAAGAAAAATAAAAAATAAATAAAAAGAAAAATCTGAAAGTAAATTCTCTCCCTCAAATATTATACTCCCTATTTTGCATATTGTTTTAAATTTATAACAAATTGTTCTTAATTCATAAAAATATAGTATTGCTGTTGCTTTCTGACCATAGATCTTCTTTGACCACGTTTTGGTTTCGTTCTTTATTTAGGGAAAAACTCTTCAGCCTTGACTTTGAGGATACTGATTTGACGTTCAAGCACAACAAGGAAAAGTCATGAATAGTAGACATTTGCCATTTCTTGGAAAATCTGTGCCATTATATCATTAACTATTTGTCAGCTGTGCAAATTTTACTCGTTTTGAATTTGTTTGGCGAGAAAAAAAAAACTTACTCGCTTTGAATTTATAATTTTTATTAAATATTTTAATATTTTTATAATAGATTAAGATCCTCCTAATATATTAAATTAGGATGATGTCTTAAAATAAACACTTCGGTAATTAAATCAATAATAAATCTCTTAAAAAAATATATAGAGAGATTAATTATTAAAAAAGATTAATCTTTTCCTTATTTTACTTTGAAGTATATATAGATATGTTGTAACGACCACTTGCCCCTAAATTTCAAGTTGTGAACTAATAGAGATAATTGTTGGATCATATTCGAAATATGAATATTGTGTTGGACATTTCAGGAGATATGGAAGATAGATCACTTTGTTTTTTTGGTTTCCCCCAACCTGTTTAAGGACTGGTGGCGAGTTGGAGAACAACTCTGAATGTCGATCTGCAACCAACGTTGATCAACGTTGAGTTGAAGCCATGGGTTCTAAGCCCAATTGAACTGTGTTAGGTGACCCATGGTCGTCCGGGATGGCCTTTTCGAGCCAAGAAGTATCACATGTCTCCAACATATTCTTGATCAAAGATCAATGTATACTTTTGGCTTTACAACCGTGATTCACCTAATATATAATTATCTGAGCTATGTTCCAACTAATGGAGGCAACTAAAAATATCTAAAACTAGTATAGATGGAAAAATTCTCACCTAGTCACATTATGTGACACCTGGCAAGAAAATATTCGAACCGATGCAACCTTTCGCCTTCCTATTTAAGGCTATAAAAGGATCATCTTCCTTCATGATACCTCTTTTACTGCGATCTCACTTTATATCCATATACTCTTTAATCCTCTGTGATGATTTTGGTCGTCGACAACACATTTATGTGTGAACCATAATTATTTGCTCCATAAGCACGTGCTTTGTTATTTGTGTTTGTATGCATAATTTCTTTGTAATAAATCAAAGGATTTAGAAATATCTATGCCCCCAAAACATGCCGCCACAACCTCCTTAGCCTTACATCGTCGCAACTCTGTCGACCACCATCTCCTTCAGTTTCAGCAATAATGGGGAGCCCTTCTCTGGGAAACATTCTTTGACGCCACCTCAAACAGTCCAGAAGCAGATGATTACCTTTAGTTCAGAGCTCAGTGAGCCTTGCCTTAGTCTTAGACCTGAGCTCAACCACCCCTCTTAACTCCATTTCAACTCGATTCCCAGCTCTGGTCACCATTCTCGGAATCTGGGGACCAAAAATGGTAAGCAATATAATCTCATTTATTGATTTTACTCTTATTTTCACTTGGACTTTGATTTTGAAAATGCTACAATTAGATTCTATTTCTAGTTAGTGTAAGTATTGGAATTGGTCTTGTGTTTAAATCATTTTGCTTAAATTTTAGGCTTTTGCTTTTAATTTGTTCCAGAATCTGCTGGGTAAAAATCAAGTTTGTTTGGTTATTTTATGTAAGTTCTCATTGTAAATATGATGATTTACTTTTAATAAAATTGAGTAAGCCTATTAAATATTTATATTGTAACATTGTTGTTTATAGGTGAATTTGGCTAATATGTTGGATATATAGACTAGAATTGGAAATTTTTGTTTGGATGCTTAGGAAATGGATTTGCCAGTCTATATGCAAACTGGTTTTTCAAAATTACTTTTAGTGGATGGATTGGATGGTATGATTACCACTTTATTGACTATAAAAAGGAAATACCCTTAGGAGTATTCGTCTTAATCTTACTTTTCACTATGGGTATTATTTGTAATTGATAAGTTATTCAATTATAGTTATATTTTGGAATTTTTTAATTATATTGCCTAATTCAAAAAAAATTAAAAATGGCTAAACTCTTCTTGCTTTATGCATTCTATTCTATCCTCCTTTGTGGAGAGTATTGACTTTCTTGCTCTGTGAAGCTCATATCATGCTTTATGAATGCTCGCCATACTTTAAATTAGAGGGTTTTTTTTTATGACTTACTAATGCAAGTGTATAGAGTTGCCCAAGTAATAAAATGATAAGTAGAATATCATTCCTCTGGAGACAAGGTTAATTACTCGGGCAAACCTTCGTTTGTGTTTAGCAAATTGAAAGTTGGATATGAATAAAATTAAATTAACTTAAATTAAAAACCTAGATAGAAATTCAAAGTTTAATAATAATCAAGAGAATTAGCAATGGAAAAAGATCTATTTAGATATCGAATCCCCCTAATATTCATTGTAGTCATGAATGAAAGTTCAATTCAATCAATCCTTTAAGTCAAATTGGCATTCCACAAAAGTAGTTTGCAATCTTTCTCAAGCATTGTAATAAGCAGAATCTCTTCTCAATTATAATCGATTAGAAATACCAAGGAATCATTAAACTAAAGAGTTTTGTGAATCTATCTCTAGCATCCCCAAATAACTCTCAGTACATGTGAGTGTTCAAATCGTACCATGCTTTCTCAAGCCAATAATATGAAAACTATACTCAATTAACAAGCATGCTATTGCTAATCAGGCTAAACAATAATGAATCACATGTATAAATTAACCAAAGGAATGACTTTATTGAACTATAAACCATTCAATCCATAAAATAAAATCTAGGGTTCATATCAATCAAGATAGAAAAAGAGTTTCGTTCATGTCCATCAAAGCAAAACATGAAAATAATGAAAGAGAGAAGAATAACAAACAAATCATCTTAAATCTTGGTTCTTCGTCTCTAATCTTGAATCCTTGAGTCTTCTACTTGAAAATCCTCTTGAAAAATATGTTTCTACCTTGAAAACCTTTTTTTTTTTGTGAAAGAAATTGGCTCCCCTTTTAATTCTCAACATAAAATGTTGAAATCTGTCTGGTCATGGGATGTTTTCATGGGCATGACAACATCTCGTGATTTTTTTTCTGGAATTCATACTCTTCACTATTTGGACAGGTCATTTTCATGGGGATTTATCATGAACATGACAACATCCTGTGATTTTCTTCTTACTCCCACAAAAGTGATCCATACTTGTAGTGCAAAGATCCAATCAATTAAAAATCAATATACTTGCTTCCAAAACTTCAAATCACCATTGAAATACACCCATTTCAAGCTAGATTAATCCATGATTTTAAAATACTCTAAAAGAACACTGAACAAATAAATCAAACTCAATTTAAATATAAAAACATATTAAGAATGAGGGGTAAATATAGATAAATAAACTCTTATCAAAATCCCCCACACTTAAGTTTTTGCTTGTCCTCAAGCAAAGCAAAGGACAATAATAGTTAGAACTGAAAAAAACTATCCCTCCCAAGTTGAAAGAAAATAAAGTTTTGATAATCACTCAATCAGCTAAGCTCAAAATTCTTAACCATAAACTAATTCTCAAGCATAGTAATCAATTCAGAAATCTCAAGGACAAGACTTACCTTTAGGGAGTCTAAATTGTCAGAGTTACAAAATTTAGCAAACAATTCCAAAGAAACAGAAGTCAAAACAATAGTAAGAAATTAAAAATTTTCTCTTAGGCGCTCGACTTATTTCTCAATTTTTTTTAACATGCTTTTCACTTTCACAATGTAATTCTTTTATTTAAAGATCCCGGCTTGTTTGAACTGACACTAACCTTTTGACGCGAAGACAAACATTTGTGATGCCGATCCTCGATTACTCAGTTAGAATCAATATTCGAATGGCTGCTAGCACTATTCTTGATTTTAACCCTTTTATGTCACAAGCGGTCGAAAACAACATAATATTTTCTAATTTTCAAAGTTTCTATTGCCATTTTTTCCTTTTTCTTTTTTCACTTAAAATTAGCCAAGGAACCTAAGATATTAAGTGAGTCTTACTAAGTTCAACTCAAGTAGCTAAGGAATCAAAAATTTTGCTCAAAATTGTAACTATGGATTCAAACTTCAGTCATGTACATCATGCTCAATCAATTCCCAAATTATAACTACTAAACTTGATTCCTAGCTAATGATTAAGCCAATTGAACCAACTTCAAAATGTGATAGTCAAGAAAATTCATAGCATTTGTCAGCTTAAAAAGGATAATCTCAATTCATACAATCATCATAATTTCCTGACTTGAATCACAACAAGGCAAAATAAATCAAAGAACAACAAATTAACAAACACCCCTCCCCTACACTTAATTCATACATTGTCCCCAATGTGTATAAAATAACAGAAAGCAAAGAGGGAGGGAAAAGAAACTGCCCTGTCATTGAGAGATTCTATAGGAATTTTGATTGAATCATCCAAGCCATGTCAAAATAAGTGTTACAGACTAGAGCTTCTCTTCAAAAGAAGTCAAGATAAAGAACAAAAAGATAACAGTAATAACAATCATCCAAAGGAAAAAAAATAAAAATAGAAAAAAAAAAGAAAAAAATGAAATATGCAATACATACATCCAAAATAAAGTAAAGAAAAAGAAAATAGATAAATAAGAGTAGAGATAAGTAAGATAGGGGGAGGACTAATCCTCCATATCACCAGATTCCACCGGAATTACTTCATCCTCATCATCCCCAGAAACATGCTCAATATCATTAGCCTCACCATCAACATTTATTTGCTTCGGTTGTCAGGTAGGCAGAGGCTAACTTGGACTGAGGCCTTATGTCTGAAAATATTATATCACAGTTTGCTGAAGCCATGTCCACTGAATGATCTCTACTCTAAAAGCTCCTGCTACTTCTCTTTTTTTTTTAAAGATGTAAACTCATGACCATGATTCTAAGATTTTTTCTGTGACTTTTCCTCGTGATTTTGTATTGTCCTCTAAATAAAATTCTCACGGGGTAATGTCATGTCTGTGACATTTCCCCGTTAAAATAAACTGCCCCCTTAAAAAAAAAATTCTCACGGGATAATGTCATGCCTGTAACATTTCCCCATGAAAACACACTGTTCTCTTTTTTTTTCTTCAAAGTACTTTATTCCTAAACATATAAAAATAAATTTAAAAATCAAATGAAATGAGCAAATTTACATGAAAGCATAAAAAAAATTAAAATTGACACTAAAAAAAGATGATAAAGACCAAAAACATTTTATTTTGGTGGGTTGCCTCCCACTAAGCACTTCTTTAATGTTGTCTTAGCTAGACTGTTAGGTAGGGTTTTCAGCCCACCTCTAATGACTCATTAAAGCCTCCATGGCACCCAAACTTTTCTAGCCCTAACCATGCCAAATTGATGGTTCCATAGAGATTTGAGTTCAACACTTTCAAATAAGACTCAATCAAAGTTATAGGTAACCATACATTGTCTCCATGTTTGAGCCTTGCCTGATTCTCTTTCTTGGATTTCTTAACCCCCTTGTTTTTGCTCACTGTCTTGGGGCTCTTAGCCTTTCCCTTTGGGGGTTCATCAGGCATTTTCTCCTTGCTTGCCAGTGTCTCTTTTTCTTGCTTCTCCATATACTCAACAACAACATTGTTAATCAAATTTAAATCATCTCTTGAGCTTTCATTTTCAACTAATGATGCACAAAAATTAACTTGCTCAAGGGTGTGTGTGTGTGTGCATGAATTCTTAGGAGTTGAAAGACAATGCTCTCATCACCCTCCCTTAGGGTCAATTTGTCCTCATGCACATCTATGATGGCATGGGCGGTGGCTAAGAATGGCCTACCCAAGATGAGTGAGTTTTCGACATTGTCTTCCATCTTGACAACAGTAAAATCCATAGGAAAAATGAAGTGGCCGACCTTGACCAACACATCTTCAATAATACCCTTAGGGTAGACAAAAGACTTATCTGCCAACTGAATACTAAGGTGTGTTGACTTAGGCTCACCCAAACCTAAAGTCTTAAAGACTTTGTAAGGCATTAAGCTAACACTTGCCCCAAGATCGACCAATGCCTTTTCAATATTCAAGCTACCTAGAGTGTAAGGAATAGTAGATTTCCTTGGATCCTTTAGCTTTTGAGGTAGCTTGCGAAAATTCATAGAACTCCCCTCAGATAGTTAGAGAACGGACACCTCCTCCAACTTACCCTTCTTCATAAGCAACTCCTTCAAGAATTTTACCTATTTTAGCATCTGTAAAAGAGCATCTACCAAAGGAACATTAATGTATAATTGATTGAAAAGGAAGAGAAACTTACCATAATCAAGGTCTGATGCACTTTGCCTAAGCCTCGCCGGATATGGCACCCAAGGCTTATACACTGGAACCAGAGACTTGGGCCTTTCAACTTCTTTCTCTTCTTCAGCAACCTTCTTACTTGGGCCTTTCTACTTCTTTCTCTTCTTTAGCAACCTTCTTACTTCTACCCTCTTTATCAATCTCACCCTTTACTTGTACCATAACCTTGGGCTTTTCGACCTCTTACGCTTTTCAACCTCTTGCACTTTCCTTTTGCTCCTAAGAGTGTTCACCTTAAGTTTTGCCCTAGGATTAGCTTCGGTGTTGCTAGGCAAACTTCCTTGTGGCCTTTCACTCAATAACCTTGCAATATGTCCCATTTGAGTCTCCAAATTCTGAATTGAGGCCTGCTGATTATGAAGTGTTGTCTCAGTGGCCTTATGCTTTTGTTCACTTACTTCAATAAACTTCTTTATCATTTCCTCCATCGAAGGCTTTTTGGATGGAGGAGGTGGCTGATATTGCCCCTGATGTTTAAATGGAGGTTGTTGAAATCCTAGTGTAAGTTTAGGATTTCTTTGATTACTCTGATCTCCCCATGAGAAATGTGGATGATTTTTACACCCTGGATTGTACGTATTGCTATATGGGTTATTTTGCTGATTCCTATTCATGCCACCCACGTAGTCAACATGTTCTATCTTGGCAAACATATTTCCTTTTTGACAATCTTGACTGGGATGTCCTCCCCCACACCAATCACAAACTTAATTTGTTGTTGAGCAGACCCCGTAGACAGGTTGTCAAGCTTTTTACTCATTGCTTCTACTTGGGTCGCCAAAGCAACTACATGATCTACTGAATGGACCTTTACATCTCTCATCCTTCCCTGATCTCTAGGTTAATTCCATTGATAATTTGTCAGGGTCATTTCTTCTATCAAATCCCTAGTCGACTCAGGAGTCTTATGGTTGATTGAACCTCCAGCTGCTGCGTTGATAGACTGTTTATTTGTGTAGTTCAACCCGTTATAGAACGTCTGAACCTGCTTCCATAATGGTATCCCATGGTGTGGACACCTCCTCAATAGTTCATTGTACCTCTCCCATCCATCATATAAAGATTCTCTTTCATCTTGGGAGAAAACAAAAATATCATCCGTAGCTTCATTGTCTTACTTAGGGGGAAGAACTTCTCCAAAAATTTATCAGCTAATTTCCCCTAAGAAGTAAAGTAGCCTGATGGGTAAGATTTTAACCACTGCTTCGGTGATTCCCGCAAAGAGAAAGGAAATAACCTTAGCCAAATAGCATCATCTGAGATGTTGTTCATCTTGAACGTATCACCTATCTCTAGAAAAGTCTCCAATGAGTATTTGGATCCTCATTTAAATTTTCGTAAAACTGACAACTATTCTGAAGCAGGGTAATGACAGTTGGCTTTATCTTAAAATTATTGGCGACCACAATTGGTCTTCTAATGCTTCCCTCGACCCTTTGCACTGTGGGCCTCGTAAAGTCCTGCATTGTTCTTAGTTGTGGGTCTCCCATTACTTCAATCTCTTCTTTTAATTCTGCCTGATCTTTTTCCTCTGTATACTCTACTAGAGCTAATTCTTACCCTTCCTTCTTTTGTTTCTTTAAAGTCTTCTCTAGTTTTGAGTCGTAACTGAACTCTACTTTGCCAGAGGTAGTAGCTCTAGCCATGCAAGAAAATAAGAACCTAAAATAAAAGAAACCTCTAAGAACAAAAGATTACAAATAATAAATATAAAAACTAAATCAACAATTATTGTTATATAAGTAATATTAATCATTGTGCCCGACAATGGTGCTAAAAACTTGATGGCTTACTTCGGCAAGTGTATAGAGTCGCCCAAGTAATACAATGATAAGTAGAGTATCATTCCTCTGGAGACAAGGTTAATTACTAGCGCAAACATTCGTTGTTGTTTAGCAAATTGAAAGTTGGATATGAATAAAATTAAATTAACTTAAATTAAAAACCTAGATAGAAATTCAAAGTTTAATAATAATCAAGAGAATTAGCAATGGCAAAAGATCTACCTGGATATCGAATCCCCCTATATTCATTGTAGTCATGAATGAAAGTTCAATTCAATCAATCCTTTAAGTCAAATTGGTATTCCACAAAAGTAGTTTGCAATCTTTCTCAAGCAATGCAATCCCTAATTTCTAAAAGTTATAAGTGGAATCTCTTCTCAATTATAATCAATTAGAAAAAGAATTAACACCAAGGAATAATTAAACCAAAGAGTTTTATGAATCTATCTCTAGCATTCCCAAATAACTCTCAATATATGTGAGTGTTCTAATCATACCATGCTTTCTTAAGTCAATAATATGAAAACTATACTCAACTAACAAGCATGCTATCGCTAATCAAGCTAAACAATCATGAATCGCATGTATAAATTAACCAAAGGAATGACTTTATTGAACTATAAACCATTCAATCCATAAAATGAAATCTAGGGTTCATCTCAATCTAGATAGAAAAAGAGTTTAGTTCATGTTCATCAAAGCAAAATAAGAAAACAATGAAA